>VCRD01000386.1:263485-320300 GCA_006783055.1 Trinorchestia longiramus
TATATATATATATATATATTATATATTGCTTACTCGATCAGCCCGGCTAGATGTCAGCACTGGAAGCCCAGTGTTTCCGTTTATGGAAGAATAAAAATGTTACAGGTGTACTTCACAGGTGTACATATCTAGTGACTTGTGTAATGTTCCTTTGTCTGCAGTGTTCTGGCCATGCCTGCTGCAGCATATTGCGTCTTTTTATTTAGAAGTTGACACGTATTCTGATTCAGGTCAATTGACACGTATTCTGATTCAGGTCAATTGACATGTATTCTGATTCAGGTCAATTGACACAAGTTCTGGTTCAGGTCAATTGACACAAGTTCTGGTTCAGGTCAATTGACACAAGTTCTGGTTCAGGTCAATTGACACAACTCCATGCCGAGTCACCTCACTTGCTATCAAGAAGCGCAATTTCACTACTGCTGCAGTCCGCAGAAGAGGACCTGGCGAAGGCGGATGAAGTTCTCTTCCGCAACTTCCAGAACAAGAAGAAGCTCAATGAAGGTTGGTGGTGCAGGAACAAGAAGCTCAATGAAGGTAGGTGGTGCAGGAACAAGAAGCTTAATGAAGGTTGGTGGTGCAGGAACAAGAAGCTCAATGAAGGTTGGTGGTGCAGGAACAAGAAGCTCAATGAAGGTTGGTGGTGCAGGAACAAGAAGCTCAATGAAGGTAGGTGGTGCAGGAACAAGAAGCCCAATGAAGGTAGGTGGTGCAGGAACTGCTTAACTGGGGTATATCAAACCCTAAGAGAGGTTCCCAACCGGGGTTTCGAGAAAGGTCAAGCTAAATAATTGGATATTGGCTCTATGTTGGCATTTTTATTTTCTTTTGCAATGAACAAACTTTTTTTCTTTTAGAGTTAAGTATGCATATTTAGACGCTGTCACATACATAGCTGAAAAGATGCAATCCTACCTTACATTTAATGCATTCAGTAGTTCCTAAAGTTTGGGACCTAAACTGAACATGTTTGTTACCGGTATGAAACAAGTTCAGGCGTCAGCTGTTCCTCACTTCATGGCAATTTTTGTTGTATTTGAAAAAAGCGGATTTTTTCAAGGATTTGAGAACTAGTCCTTGTAGTATTTAGTACTATTTTTTACTACTTAGTTATTCTATTTCAAGTAAGAGATTTAATTAATTAAGAGATTTTTACATTTCATCCATTACAAATTGTATTAAAGAATAAAGTAACAATCTTTTATTTTAAATATTATTCGGAATTCATATAATTCATCCATGAGCAAAATATAAATTTCAGAGGGTGCGAGGTTCGAATGAAATTTCATCAGGGGTGCGGGGCGACAAAAAGGTTGGGAACATCTGCCCTAAGGAGTGCGTAAATATCACAAAAAGGTCGTAAGATCATAATTATAAAATCTTACACCATAAACCTAATCTTTTATGATGCATTATTTACGAACGTTTTACTGTGATTCAGGCTTAGATCGTGTCTCAAAAAGTTAGGAGTTTGTGATCTGATCTCCACAGGGAGGCTCGTGTGGAGGTAGAGCAAGGAACTCACAGTGAAACGTGTCTTGACGACAGCACGACCCTCACCCACTGACTATTATCATGTACAGAACTTGGTTTTATTTCTCAAATATTTATTTTTATGGTCAAACATGTCGGTCAAATGAACGACTGGTCGAATGTTTGAGCATTCGTATTGTTGTTAGTAACGTTTTAATTAATTATTGACTTTTTGATTAAATTGCAGTTTCCTAGAGTAGATATATACACTTAACGAATGCACACTTGATGACTTTTCAGACATGAATAGTTAAAAGTGTAGACCAATAAAAGTCTGATGCAGGATGAAGGAACAACTTGAAATCCTGTGGAGATCCCATTGCAGGATGAACATAAATTGAAATTATTGGTGATTTCGGTTATAATTTATGATTACATCCCATTCGTAATTAACTGATACAGAATCAGTGTCTAAATTTTGCCCGGAACAAAATTTACAAAGGTCAGTTACCTGCCACTACCGATAATATGGTCCATATCTATTCCTGTTCCTGGTATGAGACGTGAATTTGAGTTCATGTAGGTATTCCAGTGGTACGTATTCCCGCATCACATTTCTTGTCATCCAAACCCAGCCATGCTTCGCTCAAATACATTGTCCTATGCTGCTTCTTAGTATCATCATGCGAACTGACACGAGTTGTGCTGTAGAATGATTGTTGTTTCTATGCATACAAATGGACCAAGTTTTTATCTCGCTTCTGCTGCGCTTTCAAGTTACGAAACTAAACTTTATTAAGAGAGACCAGTCACCACTGATCAAGAAGTTAAAATTTCGGAGCATTACTTCGACAGTTCAGCTTTTGCTAACTATCTAACTGCGAACCTTATCGATCATTAATTGAAGGTTTGTTCAAAGCAAAAGCAGTAGGAGGGTTTTGTTCAATCTGTCCAAAAGCATCAACGCCATTTCGTCATCAGTTTTTGCTCCCGAATGAATATGATCAAAAATACCAGTGAGTGAGATCGACTTACAATTTGTGACTTTAAAATGTCAAGAATATTTAAAAAAATATTAAAAGTACTAGTAACTAACGTTAATTTACACTGGTTGACTGTTAACCCTCTAGCGACCAATTTGTTTTTCTAGTTTCTACGTCTAAGCTCACAAAGACCGTCTGTACACTTATGCAATGAACACGCTGAGAGCCAGGCAGCCAAAAGAACGACGCTGTGACATGCCGCCGCGTTCAAACCTAGTAGCAACCTCATATTGCTCACTGTTTAATTATTAGAACAATTCTCCCAAAGACCGTGAAAGACGACCGAATTGTCCTTTTAGTCGCTAAAGGGTTAAAAATCGTCGATGAAATGCAGTTTACGCTTAGCCATTTCGATCCTATTGGAACATATGTGTCCCAACACAGAGCAACAGCCGGATCGAAAGGGTTAATGCAGCTGCGCACCAACCCACACATGTTTACTCTTCCAGCTTTATACAGGTGTTGCGGAAACAAAATTAGCTGTGTTGTACATCGAAGTAGGTATGTATAGTAGTATAAGCTCAAACTAATGGTCGGGATGCTTAGTCCTGAATTTGTTCTAATATTAGTCTTCGATGACCCTGCTTGAGGTACGTTACAACTAAACGCCAGCTTCTTCTGATGAGCTGTCTTGAGTTGCCTAATTTGGGCCTTCTATGCTCTTTATTAGTGTTCCTAACTTCTCACAGTTGTGTTACAAATTTGTTACTAGTATTTCTAGCATTTCCCGACCATATTTCAGCTTCTGTGAGGTATTTAGCTTATTACTTGCATATGAAGAGACCATGCCAGCCTCTGAAACTGAGGCAGTAGTTTAAAAATCTCAGTATTGGTTAGTTTTCAAGCATAAAAAGCACTGCACTAAATGCGCCAGTGTGTGGGCGCATGAGGTTTCGTTCATGTGATCTCTCTTGTTCCTGCTTAAGTGTCAAGTGTTTCAGCTTCTGGTGAGTGTATAGATCCCAGCTCACCTTGCAGCTGCGCACGAGCTGCTGGCTGTGTGGAAATTAGTTATGGAATGAATAGAAGACACACCGGCACGTGAGAATTAGAGACTGTGTTTTATCATCACCATAATCATACCCAGACAGTTCAGGGTCTACGACTTCAAGACCAGTGCGCCAGTATTATGTATAGTGAGTCAAATACCTTCTCTAAATGCATGAACCACTGCAATGGTACTTCCCTATCTTGAATTATTGAGTGGACGTCCATTTACTCATTTCATAGTATTGGGCAATACTTGTGGTATCTTGCAGCTGAAATCGCTGTATTGCTTTTGAGAAATAGTACGAACGGCAACATATGCCTTAACACGTTGAGTGCGATTGTCTAGCCGGTGCAAATCTTTACTTTGTACACACAGTCACTAGAAAGCTTTGAAAAAATTACAGAACCTAACCTGAGTGACCCACCGGTGGGTCGTATCGCACTTAACGTGTTAAGTGTTCTTTGCTCGAAATGTTCATTTGGATCAACGATAGTTATTTATTTTAATAATTTTAACAAAATCAGAAGGGAAAAATATTCTAGTGATTTAGATGGCTACACGTATGTCATTTATAAGATATACTGATGTAATGATGCCCTAAATAAAAACTCAAAAATGAATAGAACTTCAGTTATAAACTGATAATTAATTGTGATGACAATAATTTAGTGATGAAGTATTAAACTCTGATTCTAATTAAAGTATTGACGGAGTATTTTGAAATGAATCATGCCATCATTATTGACGTTAGAATGATGGCATGTCGCGTTCTAGCAGTATTAATTTCACAAATATTGTATTAATACATCATACGTGTACAACCGAAGTAATACTGATAATAGTATTGGCGCTGCACGAGCAGCAATACTAACACAGAAGCACCAGGTCTGTGTGTCCTGTGCAGACTTTGCCTTTGCAATGCAGACTTTGCCTTTGCAATGCAGACTTTGCCTTTGCAATGCAGACTTTGCCTTTGCAATGCAGACTTTGCCTTTGCAATGCAGACTTTGCCTTTGCAATGCAGACTTTGCCTTTGCAATGCAGACTTTGCCTTCGCAATGCAGACTTTGCCTTCGTAATGCAGACTTTGCCTTCGCAATGCAGACTTTGCCTTCATGATGGCTGAGGAGCTGTGGGAGGGGCTGCAGAGGCAGGAGGCAGACTTCTCGTACCCCAGCCTAGGTAGCGTCTGGAAGGAGACTCACGGGCACGACTATCAGGGTAAGTCTTAGTATTTATTGCAGCTTTACTTGTTCTATTGATCACGATTTTTATTACAGTAATAATCATTGCAATTATTTAAGAATTATTCATTGTATATATTATGGTATTTATGGTTGTACCTATTGCGGTAATAGTTATTGTATATGAAATTAAATTTATTATAGTAATACTCGTAGTTTCCGTATATAGCATGTATTAAATATTGAACTGTATTTATTACTGCTTTTTATTGTGTTTATCACGGTGTTTATTACTGTGTTATTACTGTATATATTACGGGTTTTATTAATGTAGCTATTACCGATTTTATTCATATATTTATTGCGGGCTTAAATACTGTATATATTACAGTATTTATAACGGTATTTTTACTTCATTTGTTACTTTCATGGTTTTTACTTCATGGTATCTTCAGTAATAGAGAGGAAGTAATGGGACGGACACACACAGATAGAGAGAAAGAGATGGAGATTCCCTATGTACTCGTATTATACATGTAAGTAGATACAACCGAGTGATAAGGTCTAATTGATTTACCGGTAGTTATTAAAACCAAGATTCGATATTACAGCTGGGAGTATGAATGACTTCTGTCTTATACCTACTGTAAAGCAGCACAAATATTGAAAGCTATGTGCTTCAGTTTGACAAGCGGTTTTCTATTACATCCATGATCGACCGTTTCGTCTACAGTCGCTGGCGGTCACCTGTTAATACTGTTTTTTTGTTGACCTACAAAACAACGTTGCAGGTGAACACAAGTTTGATGAGGACGCCTCGGACGCGTGCCTGAGTGAGTTAAGGCTGAAGGAAAACTTGCCACAAGACATTGCAACGACAGAACGTAATTCATCTTGTCCTGTCAGCGACAGCTGTTGGAAACTGATGACTAAGCCTAACACCCAAGGCTATGAGCTCACCCACAACCTGCTCTTCCTCTCCATAGGGTGGTCGGTGGGTGCCTTGCTGGTGTTCTCTGAAAATGTGCATGCAGCCTCTGTACACCGTTGGACTGTCCGTATGCAAATGATGAACACGTTTAAGATTTATCTAAAACCCTCTTTTCGAGATTTAACCCTTTTGAGTCTGCCGGGACACATTTGTCCCAGCACAAATTTAAACGTCTGGAAGGTCAAATATGTCCCAAAATTACGCTGAGTTACATTGAAACAGATCATTATAGCTTCAACACTCTTTGTACAACTTCCTCTGTGAACTGAGGCTGTATTGCATCAGGCACTAACCGTCAGTTGCCGAGATACTGCTGTCAAAGCAGGAGGAATCAATTACCTGAAAGCCGTCTCGAAAGGGTTAAACCTTATGCCAGTATAATTTTTGTGATCATTATATACCGAACATTTTGTTTTTTTTACTGTATGCCATACAGGAAATATATTTCACTATAAGGGAAGGTAGAAATTTATAAATATCACCAGAGCAATATTTTTGTAGTCTAAGTGCTCATGAAATAAAGAAACTTTTATGATGTGCATTCATGCATCTAATCACGGCTTTAACTCCAATTCTATTGCCATTCGCTTCATTCACAGAGCAACAGCTTCCTAAACAAAACAATGTTTGAAGTAGTAAGTGGAGAGTTTTATTTGTTGTAAGCGACTGTGTATATGAGACCAAAGATGAAAAGTGTGTAAAATGTTTCACTAATTTTATGTTACCTTATGCAATATTTCTGTTACTTTTGTATTATTCAACTTACGGAGGCTTCCATGTTGGACATTGAGTGACACTGATCTGACAAGTAAATTCTTCCAACCAGAAGAAAAAATATCTAGACGGAATATCTAGATGGAAAATGCCTTGATGGACAATCCCTAGATGTAATGCCGAAAATCTTGAGAACATTTTCAATGATCGTAATCATCGAACTATTTTTACTTGCTCAAACGCTGGGTACGAATCCATTTTTCCGTATAGACAATACACTAATACCTCGTGTTTAGACGTACACTGCATCAACACGTACACTGCATCAACACGTACACTGCAATAGGAAGCACATTGCTCCACAGGCTGGGTGTGCACCGGATTTAGAGGCGCGGGCGCGTACGGATTTCGCTGAGAGGCTGCAGCTGAGCACCGCCGCTGTCACGCCTGACATGATGAGGGATCAGTGCAGGCGTGTGCTGGAGGAGGCCAGGGTTACAGCAGCTGCAGGGTACCCTGACAACGACAAGGATTTGTTTCTCGAGCAAGGTGTGAATACTAGACGGTTTTTTAGTGTTCTCAGAGCAGCACGAGTGGCTTTTTAGTGGCAACAATATATTGTCAAATCCTTGCCTAATTTTAAGTCTATTCTTATACCTGAGAATGTCAAGAGGTTTTAATTTGGAGTTTTTTTCATATTACTACGATGTTATTTGAGATTTCATAAAAACGACGGAAAACTCAAGTAGATGAGTAAAAGTCTCATAAAATCATGGGTTAAATTTGTTAAATCTATACCACTTGTTCGCATACATATGAAATATCTAACTTGGTCTATATGTGCCTGGAACAATCGCTTAGTATAGATTGTACAGTGTAATGGTCATCATTCGCTCTGGATTGTGAATCCAGTGGTCAGAGTTAGAATCGTGTTGGTATCTGAGGTGTTCGCTGCACTGTAGTCGAGTGATTAGCAGCCTATCTTTGTGGTGCGCAGGTCTTTGGTTCGAGTCTCCATGCAGCACTCAAATTTTCTCTTGTTTGTTACGCAGGAGGCTAGAAAGCTCGATTGACTGACTGAACTGGACTGATTCTGGATTAGGTTATCGAGATCATTTGAAAAAAATTCGTTTTTTTTCGGTGAATGATAAATCATGAAAGAAAACATGAAGGTAACGAGTCAGTTATTATATTCACTAGATCCACACGTGAAAAATCACGGTTTTTACTAAATTTTTCTTTTTAATTTGCCAGTGGATGCGGGCTTTGCGAAAGAGTTTCCCCATTGATGGATGTGCCTTTGGTATCCACAATACAATGCTAACAATACATATATACCCTAAGAGATTTCCTCTTATCTAAATCCGTAAAAGCGTCTATTATACAGGGTGGCCCATAAGTAAGGTACCATTTTAAAACTATTTTCAAGAAAATCACAATTCTGCAAACAATAACTCAATTTCCAAAATCTTTGGCCTTATACTAAGTGGTAGCCAGGTTATTGGTCAAACTAATTTAAAACATTTCTTTTCGTATTATCAATTAAAAATATCAAAGCATCATGATGAATTTCAACAGAAAAAAGGCCAAAGAAAATTTCCATTTGTAAAAATAAACCGATTGTGTATTCTGGATACCATAATGCAAGTGAAAGGGAATTGAATTGCCACAGAAAAATAATGCAATAGAATGATTTCTTGTATTTCTTAAGCTTTATCCTTGTTGCTATCAAAGCTATCGATTAGAAGAGTGTGACACACGGACAGACGGACGGGGCTCTTATTATAGTATAATAGATTATTCATGATCTTTTTCCTTAAAATTAATTAACAATGGCGGTGAGTTTAGAACTACTACTTGTATGAAAAAATAATGCAGATATAAAAATAAAAACTTGGGATTTTCTGATTTCTAATTGCATGTGGGTACAATAATTGAAGTTGAGTTCAAGCTCATAAGTGTAACGTTTTTGTAAAATTTTACCTGCTAAAGTTCTCCTCCAGAAGCCCTGAACTTGGTAGGATTTACAGCCGACATTAGAGATAGGGAAATGCTCTACTTAGTTTTAACCATGGAAGACTTCCCTTATTTTCTCGACTCTGTACTCGCTGAACAGGCATGTTGTGCGGTGCTACGATCAGAATGCCTGAGTTCTTCGAGCCTGCCTTCGTCCGTTCCGCTATTTCGTGGCAAAAGCCGTCCGGCTGTTATGGATTTCATGACGTGGACGACATGTTGAATAGCCTCAGCCCTGCACAAAAAGCAGCTTTTGCTATGGATCTTCGCCTGGACGATTTCCCAAACGATGTTACAGATAAGAACGGGGATTTGATCAACTATCTTGAAGGTAGGAGGGAAAGTTTGTATGACCATTTGGAGGAAGACCGTAGTCAACAAGCAATGGGGTTGTTCCCTGGTCGTTCTTCAAGGAAAAGTCTGACATCTACAGCAAGGCGGGAAAAAATAATGAACAGATCTTGCTTTTCTCATAATTCGGCCGTTGCATTGGGTTATCTCGCTGTTGCCATGCGGTACCTCGCTGACGAGTAAGATTTTCGTTGAGGGTTTCAAGCTAATTTTTCTACTAAAAGGTTATCAGGGACTGAATTCAGATTTATTGTGAACGCTATCATATTTTTAAGACTTACGTCTTTGACGCTGTCATTCGTGGCCAACAATTAATTTTTTCTGACATGTTGAAGATTTCCCCTTTGTCGACGTTTTGTGGTCACGCGTCTTGAAGCGTAATTCAAACTTGCTGCGTAAAATATCCTCCAATGAAAAGAAAGACAATTACTGCATAGGCAAATGCCTAAGCTACTCATTCTGAATTGCTAAATGAATTTATGTTAAGGTTTTAGAAGAATGTAGAGACTATTGGGCTGCTCTAATATTCGTGAATATGACGCTAGGAGGAACCGGTACGCCTAACTTAAAATAGGTCGTTGAAGGACACCCAAAATTTGCACAATTGCTCCCAAAATTGTCTGTGGATAATTTCAAAGATTATAAGATTTTTGAATAGGTTAGGCCAGCGTGTGCAGCTTATTTTAATAGGACATATCAATCTCTCGCTGCTGCAGCTACTAGACAAGTGGTTAGAATTGCAGTTTGAGATGGAAGGGTATTTGGGTATTTTAGCTGTTCAAAAAAGGGGCAAAAAAATTCCCTGACCTTGTAACAAAATTTTCCAAAGGACGTGAAGGGTCAGTGGAGATTCTGGTTTCAAAACTGTAGTCGCTGCGACTCGAAAAATCGCTTGTGTCTGGGATGTGATGTATTGGACACGAGGAGTCTTGCACGTAGTTTCCAAATTTTTAAAACATCTGAATCCTGATCTGTAATTGTCAACTTTACTAATTGAAATCCAAAAATGACTTCGACTCTGACGAATATCCTCAACTGAAACTACTCTCGTTAATTCTAAAGAAAATCATTCAGTTTCCTCCACAACTTCCCATATCTATTACGCAGACTCTGAGGTTTAGAAAATTATTTCATCAGCTCGCTGATTTCATCAGTTCGAAGTCTGCAGATTAGTTTGTTGAAGCTTTTCTTCATCAGCGCATCGTACAATACAGCACTAAGTTAAAATAAAGCAGGTGCAAGGCATAAATTTGAAATAAGAAGCTTTTTGTACGTTCCTAACGCTGTTAAAAGCATAGGCACTCTAAAATGTAGCGTCAAATTTATCATCGTTGAAGTTGTATTTCTAGCATAGCAAAATTAATTCTATATCGTGTTGTTAGGAAATATTTGCGGGTGAATTAAGAGCGGAGGTTATCTCTAATGCGTTTTTTTCGTTATAGACTCGTTTTATCTCGCGTGTTTTATAACGTCTAGCCCACCAAACACTAGACGGGATCGCATTAGGATGCGCAGTTTTGTTGGGTGCGTCGCTTGAAACAAGCGTGAAAACCTGCCGTACAGCCTGAATGTTTTTACAATTTTTTTTTATTCTTGACGTAGTAGAATATTATATTACAATAAAAGTAGACTAAAAAATGCCAAGTTTTCTCCATCATAAACATTCAGTAATTTTTTAGATAATTAGCGCGGTGTTTAAGCGCCACCAAGCGCAAAGTAAAATAAGAGATTACTCAAGTTGTTTAGGTGCAAATATTCATGACCCAATCCGTAAATTCTATAAATCGCGCGCACCAACCAATCTTCGCCAAACAACTTTTGATAAAACTCGAACTTGCCTCAGGTTTTATCCGCAAGTCATTGAGGAACTACTGGTTAGCTATTCTATATAGGATAATATTTCCGTCATGAATACTTGGAACATTTACTCCACGAGAAATTCGTGAAATGAAGTCAGTTACAGCATTATTCTCATGAGAACACTGCATGACCGAGACGCACAAAGTTGTGCACGCCGTAGCCTTGCGAGGGGCACTGCACAAAAATTAAAAGCGAAAACAGGCACAAAAACAAGAGCCCTCAAATTGTGAGGAGTGCTAGAAAATCCCAGAGACCCATTCACCCTACAAACAAACTATTTAATTTAAGCCTAATTAATGCTAACGAAACATTTAACAAGTTCTCACAACCGGTACAACTGAATCTGCAGCAAGAAGCTGATGAGCGAAAGTTTCTAGAAACTAGACGAGATGACGAGGACAGACTGGGAGCAAATCTTATTCATTCGAGAACAGCCAATGAAACTTGCCTTTGCAAAGAGCAAAGTCCCCAAAAATACGCTGAATGATAATGCCAATTAGCGCTCTCTTTGCTGGGCCCAATCAATTAATATTGATATGAATCAAGACGATTAGAAATACAGATTTCAATCAATCCTTAAAATGGTGAAGATATTTTCACGAACTCGTGCATGGCTTCGCAGCGACCATGTAAATAAAAGCACACTAACACAAAAAATGGCTTCAGGGAGCGATATTTTCATCGACTTGTTCCCAGTGAAGTAATAAACTTATGTGTTTGAACAGAGATGAATGGCACGATGATGTATCTCGAACTATTATTATATTGACGAAGAGACCTACCTGGCCTAAAAGATGTATCAAGACCAACATTGCTCGCCTAGTATAAATACATTGAACAAAAAAGATCTATTCAAAAACATGAGAGAAATTGTTCTCGAGCAGGAGCCCAAATGATACCTCGGCCACCTGCTCGAGAATCCCACGGAGAAATGAAAGCTCGTTTTCTTAACTAAAAAATTGAAATCCACAACAGATTGCCACAGCCAGTGCTGCTGCAGGTGGCGTGGAGGTACACCTGCTCCAGGGAAGCAGACTGGACATCATAATTGTCGGACCACAATGGCAGGAGCTCGGCCATCCTACTCGCTCCAGAGGATCGCCAAATGCCCAAGAAATGCTAACGAACAAACCCCTTATCTGTAAATATTTTAGGTACATCCATGTAATACAATAAGACATAATATCTCAGATGTATGCCTTCTGGATAGGAGAAAAATAGAAGTGGTATGTTTGAGGACAGGAAGAACTGCTAGTTAGCTGCAGGAAGCCTGTCAACCAGACGTAAGTCTGTACGATAAAACCAACACCAGAGGAGTCATCTCAGCTGGATGACTTCTTTTCAATGAATGCTCACAGTTTCAGCTAAACAGTAAATTAATTAGATCTTCCACCGAAAATATTTTGTTACGAGAATATTGAGCAACATACCAGCCCACCTAACAAACCAAGGGAAAAGCAAACCCTCAATTAACTCCCGCAAGTCACAGGGACATAAAGTAAGCTGAAGAGGACAGACACATCAGCATGGTCATAAAATAAGGAATCGAATTCTAAATATCCCGACAATTGCTTGACCCTACAATAAGCGAAAACGCAATCCCCCATTTCTGAACGACCAACCCAGGAAAAAAAGTAAGACGATTTTCGAAGTATGAAGATAAAATCAAAACTGACCCGGACGCCCCAAACAAGTTACTGGCCATGTATTAGGTCGCTACGTAAATATAATCATGAATATTGAAACAATTAGTACGTCATAACTTCACCCGTCCCAGGATTTTCAGTGCCAAAATTAACTGTACATAATTCTTTCATAGATCATACCTGAAGATGAATAGAAATAAATGTACTCCATGCAAAGAGATAGCAAAAAATACACAAACTGTAGTTCCGTACTGAAAATAAATAATAATTTCAGTTGCTTTTGACAAAGTTCTTACTTGTTCACACCCGTAATGCTAACCTGATCATGAACTGCATTCACAAATTTCACTCCATGCGATTGAACTCTGAGTAAAGAGTAGAAGTCAATGCTTTTATAACAGCATTTTCATAAACATTTCTCCTTAGTAACGGACGAGAACACCTTACACTTGCGACACAAGGCGAGTTATGCTTAACAAAATAATCTATATGAAATCGCTTTATAAAAAGTTTCATACCATGCGTACGCAAACTTCATATTTACAGTTTAAAAAATGCATTCAGTGCCTAAAATTAACTTTAATGTAACAAAAATCCGTCATGTATGTACATACATTTCTACACACGACTAGCATCAGTTCTTACTTCAACTAAATATTACAAATTTAGAGTAAGTTCTCAACATCTTTTGCTATTGATTGAAACAATGCATTCCTTCAGTGAATGAAATGTTTCACTAACTTCAAGAAGAGTCTGCCTAAAACTTGCTAATAGAAACTCGCTCAGTAGCTTCTGCGGTGAGTGAACAACAATTATGAGGGCGACAAATAATCCAACTCCTTGATAGGGATTTGCAGATCCTACTCCCCCTCCGACAAGAAGAATTTAATTAAAATAAAGAAATTCTGTCGGCACAAACATCTACCAAGTTTAAACTTTCATGCAAAGCTGGTTGATGCAGAAAAAAAGTCACCAGCATGTTCCTGCACTTCGAAAATAGACAAATTGGCAGGAATGCCAAATAAACAACACAAAAATAAAGACTTAAAGCGATGTAAGATCACTTAACAAATGAATAAGAAATCATTCAACTCAAACACTACCATACACAGATGATAATCTTAAAACTATACACAAGAATAGATACAAACTCAGCACTTAATAAAATGATTTCAACAGACGGAAACCTACTATTCTTGATGACATCTTCCTACTGACGTAGCGCTTCTTTGCTAAGTGGACCGACTAAGCAACAGACGCGCGCAAGCGCACGATTAAATTTTTCTCGCCTGTTAGAGTTATGAATGCAATTTGGGAAGTAAAATGGAGTAGGTTTTGAGCTTGAACGTCATAATGAAGATCCCCAGAACTAAAATATGAGAGGCTTCTGTTGCTGTTAGTATGTATACTACTCCTACTACTACTATACTCCAGGATATGGGAAAACAGCAAGGGATTGCATATATAGGATTTTTAAAGGCAACTAAAAGACAGGAATAGACGAGACTGGACTCGAAACATCAACATTTTTAAAGACGGACAAATATAAAAATGAGACCACAGCTGTAAAACTACAACCCCAAACAGTCTCAGAACCAGAACTGAATTGGCCGTAGACAGTCAAGGATAACTGCCCAGAACACTGCGTCGTCAAAGAACGCTAAGTAGGACAGATGAAAGTAGCGATCTCCTGCAAAGCTCGAAGAGATGATATTACGCCAGAGGAGCGCTGAGTTCCCAAGACGCCTCTTAAATGTGAAAACACAAGCAAAGTGATCATTTACTACGAGCATAGATCAAATTTAACCCCTACAGTATATATGCTGCACTATCAATTTCAACAGCTAGTAGAACAAAGGAAAATACGCTAATATAAATTAAAGCCCAAGTTGGAAGAGACAAATTAGGTGTTTCACTCAGCCGGTTCTTCGGCCTCTCGTTTGACAGGCGTGTGTGTCTTGAGGTGTGCGTTGAGGACATCTTTCCTCGCTGCTCGGTACTGGCAATTGGGGCAGTGGTAGGGCTTCTCTCCGGTGTGCGTCTTCAGGTGCACTGAGAGCGACCACTTTCTGGCAGTGCGGTAGCTGCAGTAGGGACACGCAAAGGGCTTCTCCCCGCTGTGTGTGCGGAGGTGTATCTCCATGCTGTCGGTGCGGGAGGTGGTGTACGAGCAGCTAGGACACTGATGCAGTACTGTGTTGCTGCTGTTGCCTTTGGTGATGCTGAGGTGGGCAGTCATGGGTAAAGAGGACCCACAACCTCCCTCTGACACGCTCACAGACCCTCCACCACCACCCCCGGCCCCACCGTCGACTCCAGAGGCGGCGGAAGATACAGCAGACATGTTCCCTCCACTGGGGGAGTTACAAACTCCCCCAGAACCTTGGGATCCGCTCAGGTCGTCCGCAGACTGTGGGAGGAAAACGATACATAATGTAAGGCACAAACCCAGGAGCACGTGGGCGACAAGAATTTTTCATACGTGTTTTATAAACAACGAATGTAAAAGCAGTAAAATTAATCCTGCACGTAGGGTGTTTTACGTCTACGTAAAAAACTGAAGTTCAGACACCGAGTTTCCTCAAAAATTAGGTGAAAAACATAACACAAACGATCACGTTATTTGATAGCCATTGCATTTGAGTCACTATGACATCAATTGACTGCGTGGACACTTGTTAGGAAATAAATACTCCACCTGTATTATGATACTTAACGTAAAACAGCTGTCCAGTGAGATACATGCAGAAAAACTTGGTAGTCTAGAGCCAAATTGCATTACAAGACAACTACGAATTATCAAGTCTCAGTTGGCACAGACAGCTATGACCGACAAAAAAGAAACATGATCGAAGTCAAAAGCATTGAAATAAAGTTACTGCAGTTAGCGGTTATGAACAGACTGAGAACGTGAGAATAATTATGAAAATCAAGGCCACGTTCACGTTGAAAACACAACAAATTTCCCAAGTTAACGCTACAGACTTCTGGATAGCACGTTAGATTTACTGTTAAGGAAAAGAAGCCTCAGAAGTCACCTGACGAACACCAACAATGAGTAATGACAACCCTCGGAAAGATTCATTCAAGTGATTGCAAATGGGAAGATGCAGAGCAAAACTTTTGAATTAAAAAACAAGATGATAATGTGGAAAAGTGTGGTTAATGTCACCAAAATATGTAAATCACATGGTATACTTACTTTTTCAGAAATTTTCTACATCAGCTTGTGCATGTATTGGTATTATCAATAGCTGATTTCCGTCCACTCGTGATTTGCACGGAGATACAAGTTGCTCATTTCATACATTCGTCGTAGAGAAATTACTATCACCTCACCCATTCAGCTCTGATTTTCGTTTCATTATGCTCGGCTCCAGTGATGAGTTATTATTATTCGGCATACCTCTAAAAAAAACTTAATGCAACTCATCAACACATAACCATAATTTTTAATCAAACTAAATAATTTAACTCCCAGATTTTTTTCAGCCGCCCACATGTCATTACACCACTCTGATTTCAATCACACTTATTAAGATTTCACTCAGCATCAGTCTATTCAAATCTCGAATCAAACTTTTTCATTACCTCGTGTCACGACACATTCAAAAGCCTCCTGCATGCCCACACGTTCTCATGTTCTACACACGTTTATCAGAGTTCCATTTGATCTACCACAACTGTCGTGCGAGAAATTAAAAAAAAATTGATTAAAGAACATTCACAACTCTCGCGTAGATCATATCATGTAGGTACACTTTTGTAAAAATATGAATTACTGTACTCGAGTATAAACTTGCATTCTCAAGATATTTGTGATGCAGTCAAGAGATAGATGCTACAAAGCCACCAACGCTGTATATGTTGAACGCATCAACACATACTGATCTTAATCAGTGTATGTTCTCCGAGTGAGAACATACAGTCTACCCGGAAAAAGAGAAACATGAACAGTTGACTCAGTGTACGTAGCTCATTTCAAGCGCCCTTTTATTCTACTTTTAAGCCAAATAGAATAATAAAATAAAATAAGGCAATAGAAACGAGCCGTTTGGCCCATTGAGCAAGTTTTCAAGTAACATCTGATGCAATACTAGCATGAAACTTCTGAATACAGGGTGCGGCAACATGATTTCCTTTTTCCAAGCAAAGTGAACCAAAAAGTTTCAAAAAACATTCTAGGAATATATACTCATATTTTCGTAGCACATAGCACTATGAACATAATGTATATGAACATGAAACCATTCCGGACTTCATCACCGTTAACCAATCGTGAGTTTTGAAAAACACGAGTTTGGAAAACCCATGACCGGCCTTTCGATGAAAAAGTTAATTAAAATTTTCCCCTTGGACTTGAAATGAGCCTAACAACCTTAAGTGTGACCAGACAACGCGTCGCCTAGCAATGGTCACCCGATATTGCAGTTGGCTTTTGAAAAATGAAACCACAGAGTTCTTGTGCATTATCATTCAACAGTACACCAACGAATAGACAATATTTGTTACAAAACAGGCGTAAGTCGCTTCTAGAACGAATTATCATCACTGAAACCTGTACCAGCAGTCACCATTACAAGGTTTGGCGTGCTCTGCTCCAACAGTATAAAGTCTGGGGATATCCACGACACTTCCAAACACACAAACTCTGCGATGATTCCCCAGTAAAGAAAATTCGTAAATGGCTAACAGACATTTTTCCACACCAGTTATTCTAACAGTGGCATTGGACCTCTTATTGCCTATTGGAAGTCTGTCTTAGGGCTCGTCAACATGCGGAATTACTACGTCCACACCAATTGTTCACTTCAATGAGCAAATAGTCTGAATGATGATTTCCCTTGAATTTCATAAAACGTAGAAAAATCCAGAGCGAACAGAATACTTGAACCATCAAGTACTATAGTTTCTGTGAAAATATTTCGGAACCTTACTGGACAACCAGACAGCTGCTTCCTAAAAACGTTTCCAGAGCGAATATACACGACTCTCTTAACATATTTACCTTCAAAGTTTCTAATATTCGAAATGGAGCATCCCTGACCACATAACCAGTGAGCACCTGAAGAAATAACTAGGAAGCACAGTCTGTGCTCATTGTGTCAAGCAGAACAAGTACTGCCTAAGAAAGCAGCCAACAAAGCAGCAGTGCAAGCAAGAGCATTCGAGTGAAAACACATCAAAACTATTGCACAAACGCAGGTGACCTGTTTGCACAAGTGATTAAAGCATGAAAAAACGCTGAAACATAAAATGAAAACCAAAAAAAAGTAACTCGTGACATTCTTGTTTAACTCGTGGATTTTACGGAGGTAGTGAACTTTTTAAGGGCATTACGTTTCTTCATCTTTATAAGTGGTCGTCAATCAAGACATTTTATAGTTGCATCACTAGCTGTTTCTCTAGTTTGGACACAATGAGTTGTTTGCATTCAATTATTGTCACTTCTTGCATGAAATAATGCTTTCTTGCTAACAATTACGTAGTACGCATGTATTTTACTTCTACGCAAGACTACAGGGAAGATCATGGTAGTAAAGTATATAGGCTTACAGTTGTATATTAATAATTTACTACTGACGCTGCTTTATCGAGAGGAGCGGAAGCGAATAGAATGAAGCTCTCATGTCACTACTACCATCCCATTAGCGGCTTTATCAAAAAAACAAATTAGCAGCGTACACTGGATACAGTACGCATCTTATTGTACCATAGGACCAGGATGCACTCGGCCGAAAAAAACTCGCTTCAATATACAATATTTTCTATACATACTGAAATACATTAGCCTAAAGCATACTATTTGTGGGAGAATGAGCCTTGGACCTGTCGCGGTTTTCATTCGCTCAATGAAGTTAGGTTTACACAAGCACGAGCTTTTATTCGCTCAAATTATTTTATAGGCCTTCAGGCTCTATGAAGCTATTGGAAAATCATTCACAGAAAATTTTCTATTTTAGCTTGACGCTATGGTGATGAGTGCATCTTGTTAGCTACTAGGCGTTCAGTAAAGTCTCATTGTGGTCCTTGCTTGATTCATCAAATCTGAGCTGAATTCTTCCTTGACGGACTTGACAATAGCCACAAAATGAACTGAAATTGTGCCCTAAATTTAACTGAGACCCATTCTGCACTCCGTAAAAATCCATCCCACCTTTCAATTCACGCAAAGACCGGATTGTCATTCCGACTCATTTCCAAGTTAGATTTAATTCTGGTGCATACTTACAATAGAAATTCATAAAAAAAAACTTCTCTACCAAACACAACACAGCAAAATGAATGACACAAAGGATATCAATCAAAATATACAGTGGTTCTTCAGGCTAAGAACTTTATTAGTTCCTAGAAATTTGTCGCAAACAGAAGCCATGTTTCTCATTGAAAAACATGTAAATACAAATAATGCGTTCTAGCCTTAGAAACACAGACTTTACTTTTCCTATGTGTTTTTCACTTGAATAGTACAGAAACTAACTGCTTCACATTTATTCACACAAGGAACTTCCACTTACGTTAGAACATTTTTCTATGAAATAATCAATTTTTGTACGAAGACTTTCGTAGCACTGTTTGAACTGATCAACCTTGTGATGCCGTAGTACTGTATACTCTGCCTTCCGTTTCGTCTTTTTCACAGCACCCACTACTCGGTATAAATTCCTCACTTGTGTCCTAGTACTGTTTTTTTTCCAGTAACTGCCTAGTGTTTCGCCAAATTATTGGTACACTAACACTATCTCAAGCTAACTCCTTTTCATTTATACATGCAAGAAATAACCTTTCATTTCCTCTACAACTTATATCTTTGTTCATTACACACAGTCACTCTTTTAGTCACATCACCAGCCATACATTTGTTCTTTAAAAACTTAGAGATTTTCGATTTTTCAAAATTGTACTGCATTACATGATCAGAAACACGAACACTGTTATCATGCTTACATATAATTTCCTTCTTCATTCCCAAGTCGATAAGTGATCACACTTTGCAAGTCGCCATAACCAGGACTGAAATACACTAGAAGACAGCACTCAATCGCACAAAGTTTACACTGCGCGTGACACAGAACTGAGCATGAGTCTGTACATGCGTACTTGGACTTGTAAGAACGGAATCGACAGCGTGCAATCGTAAGTCGAAGAAGCGGTCGTAACCCGAAGAAAAATTTGTTTTCAAAAGCCTATCGTTACTCGAGATTCCTTTGTACTTTCCTATCTCTATGAAATTCAAAATTTCGACCACGCCGCAACCAACTCTACTACACAGAGCAAAAAAATCCGATGGAACGAAGACAAGATAGTTTGACAGTGCTTGGCAAGCGTAAAAACAAAAATATATTCAGAGTAGCTTGTGTTTCTCAACACGCGAGGAACGTGGAGCACCTAAGAAAATAAAGTTTCAAGATTGTGAACGAAAAGAGACATGATGAAAGCGCATCGTACTTGAACAGGGACTATCTCGTGTCAGTGAAACAACAATTACTAAACATCATTAATAATATACCTAAACCTACTCCACGTGAGGCTGAAAACTTTTCCATCCTCTACTTTTCGAGCACAAGTCATAATTGGATCACCAGTTCTGAAGTTTCTCAAATCCGTTAAAACTGGAGAAAATTTCCTGCAATTGTGCAACAGGAAACCCTCAGAACAGCGCGCTTTTCAGCTACTGGATCGTTACAGCATGGAATTAAAAGAAAATATATTAACCAGTCAGCAGTAATACCCAACTGAAACTGGAACATAACATGAGAGAGCAAAACGAAAACTAAAGATGAATTGGTGCTACAATTTAAGGCGCTAACTTATTGCCTGCTCGAATATGGCGAAATTAGTTGCAACGGAATAAATTGTTAGCATTCAAAATTGTCCACATACAAGAAATTCTCTCAGCTCATGAACTCTAATTTAGCTGGCGAGACTTTTCGCGAATAGGAAATTTCAGGATTTATGATCCTCGTTCATAAGGCCTCTGAACTCGTAACGCTTTCAAGATGATGTAGTTCAATGGCAGCGAATTGTTCAAATATTGTTCTCTAACAGATGCAGATTGCACTCTACGTTCTGACCTTCACTGACTACTTTAATCTTACACATTTAATAAAAATAAAATTTTCATAATCAAAGGGAGATTCTGCAAATATGTTTACACTGATTTTGTTCGAGTTTACCACAATTTCAAGATAGTAACTTTTCTAATATATCAGTCTGTAACGAAAATTCTGGTCCCATTCTTAATTGAAATGCAAAGAAAAATATCAGTAAAAAAAATGTTCATTTAATCTAGTCACTCTTCTTTCCGATGATCCCATTTTTCCCAAAGGCTCTTTGATACCTTTTACTTAAATTTCATTTGGTTTTCCCTTAAAAATTAAACAAACATATCAACCTTTTCTCCTGCCACCTAAGTCTTACAAAATGAATATATTAAGATTATGAGAAATTGTTATCTGTTAGTGCAATGTCGAGAGCATGTTGCAGGCGAAGTATAATTCCCTCAACACAGTTTTCTCAAGGATTCTCCAACATTACTGTACCATGGGATCTGGCACTGTCACGCTGAAAAATTACTTCTGCCTACAAAGAGACAGTATCCCAGCTTAACTGGTTTGAAATATCTTAGCTGCTGGCAGTAAACTTCAGTTGTTACCACTTGATCATCACCTGACAGCTCATACTGAACGGTCCTCCTTGTATCCTACAACACACTGCACATAATTTTATTTCGACGCAGAACACTTGGGTCGACAGATAAGCCTCGACATACGCTGTTTGTGCTAAACAATACAATTCATTTCCGGTATAAGATTGAAATGTACATTTGGCTTTATAATCACAGGTTAGATTATTACTACAAAGCCGCAAGAAAAAATATTTGGGTGATTTAAATAGCTACAGATCATTTCGGAGTTAGATGTGTGTATTGCTTTATTAGGAATTTTCCGTCAAAAAATAAGACAGAACTTTCGTAACATCCTGATACCTAATTCCCTTTCTAGCACTTACACTTTTTGATTGTTTAGAAAGCAATCGTAGTAGTCCTAAATAAATCATTTAGGATCATTACTGATACCGAAAGCATGAAACTTCGCGATACAAATACTCCTACACCTTCTAGAATCACAAATAAATGGCCGACACTAAGCCACTGACACCAAACTTTTTGAAATATCTTTACCAAAACAGTGAACATAAATGACCGACACACATTCTACGGCATTTTCCTAATCTTATTTCGTCGCCATTTTTTATGCACAACTCTTGCGAAAACACTGAATTTTCTGGACCCTATACCGTCCATACATGTACTATTCAAAATGACCGCTATTCAAAATAGCAGAAAGATGTTCATCCTTAACTAGGTAATCCTGGTGATTCTGAGATAGCCTCTCACTCGCACTTGAGCATTTTGACAGTAAGTTACAGAAGCACCGCAATAGTCATGCCATACCAGTCCTTGTACAACGCTATCAAGTGAGAGTTCTTTGCACTCATACGGGATCCACACACTCGAGACACCGCACTCCATTAGAAATGCACGATCAAATTCGATACATGATACAATCACGTAGAGGCAAGACGTTGAGAATGTTCGTTATATCGATGCCACTGTAGTGTTCAATTAGTAGAAGAATCAAAAATTAGAACTAGCATAGAGGCCACTGTAGTTGACACTCGCGCTAGAAGTGTGTTGGAATATACGTAAGCAACAATGAAGCGAAAACTTAAAAAAGCCTAAATCATTACAGGCCTGATCTATGACAGCTTTCCGAGACGAGTGCATCTCATTCTGCGATGGGCCGTTGAAGACAGCCTACGGTCATTTACTTGAAAGAATAAAGTATTTGAATGGATTAGAGGGTCAGTAATGGAAGGCATTGGCCATTTTTGGAGTGTCAGTAAAATATTTCAGTACAGGTCTGACGCAGAGAACGGCTACAGTCAGTAATATCTAGTAGATTTTGCAGTAGTAGAATAGAATAGTAGAATAGAATAGTAGAATAGAATAGAATAGAATTAGGCTTTAGGAACGAACCTTCTGGTCCATTCTTGGGTCGGATAATTATTCGGTTGTATACCCAAGTCCCATGCCGTATTTCTAGCCGCGTCAACCATGTCGGCAGCGGGATTCGAACCCGGGTCTTTCCGCTCGCAAGCAGATTCGCTCACCAGTCGACCAAGTTGGTGATATCGAGAGGTCTATTTCAAAAATGATCAAAAAGGGTCCGAAATATTGTCGGCACCGGTCACGTTTTATTACCATATCTCCCTCTAAAGTAAGAAATTCTGTATATTCAGAACGCAATAATTTCAACAAAGACTACCACCTCGAACCCACGAATGCTCTTCTAAACGCCTGTCTGTACACAATACGAGTATGTAAAGCATGAGCTATTAGATACATAATTCTTTCAGAGCCGCGCAGTAATGCTTGTGACTGTACTTGAATAAAATAGAATTTTCAAGTTTATAATAAAGAAAAGCTCGTTTCGCGCGCGAATAATAAATTTTCGGATTGAAACAAAATTCCCCATGCTCTTATGAATTCAGCCACTACCAGAATACTTCAAAATGTGTCAATGCGCCAAAGTTTGAAACGAAGCAAAATTAAACCTTATTGAAAATTTCTTCCAATGGTAATATCGTGATAGGCCCTAACCATTAAAAGTCTTTCCTTGAAGTAGAGGCTAAAGGGTCAAATGTATTCAGACCCATCACAGCCAGCAACATTGATTTCCATTCTGCATTAGAATGGAAATTTTAGCAAAAATTTCCGCATGCAGAGAACAATTGTTTGCAACATAACTGCGCAGGCATTCTCCAAAGTACTACAGAATCGTGGAGTACAGAAAGCTACGGCAGCTAAGGTACAAACTTGCTGCGTGCCACAACAAAATTCATTGTGTTCTTCAGAGTACAACAAAACTGGAAATCAAGGCAGTGAAGGTAAATTAATTCAGTAGCTAACATAACTTCAGGTAAAACATTATTATACCTGAATAAACTCAACTCTAACTTAAAACTGCCCAAGGAAATAAGAAAAAAGATTATTTTTTAAAAATCTTAAAATTAAACAAGAAAGCAATGCAAGTAAACAAGCGAAAATGGTCAGATGCTAAGTTTAGAGTAAAATGAAATTCACAGATCCACGCAACGGTAAAATTCATCTACGTTTGTACACTCGAGGAGAACAGAAAACGGCACAACCCTCTTATCACCAGTCCCACTCTTTGTTCTCAGAATTGTTAGCATTCCATTTCCTTTTGCCGGACTCTTTTTCTTCCTTGTTGGTCTCTTTGGGCTCTGACTTAGCAGAGGTGTAGCCGTAGTGGTGTATTTTGGCACAGTGCGTGTGCAGTAGGTCCTTCCTACTGGCCTTGTACGGACATGAGTTACACTGATAAGGTTTCTCTCCTGTGTGGATACGAATGTGTCGCTTCAGATCGCTAGTTTGTCGGAAGGTGTTGCGGTAACAGTGAGGGCATGTGAGCTGGTTGCTGGAGCTGTTGGACGGCACAACTCCAGTGCTGACGGTGGTGGCTGCAGAGGAGGCTGGTGAGGAGGTCGCAGCAGCAGCTGAGGCTGCATCAGAAGACGTTGAGGTGAACGTGTTGATGCACAGGCGTTTTGCCGTCGCTGTTGGGATGATCGTGCCCACAATACTGGCGTTACCGACAATGTTACTGCCCGCCGCAACCGCCGCTACAGTGACCGTGGTGGAGGTGGTGGTGGTGCTGCTGTTGTTGCTGTTGTTGCCTCCTGCCCCGTCCTACAACAATAACAGAGTCAGTCAGTATGAGCAGCTTAGTGAAAGTCTACAAAATGAGACAAAAATACGAGGAAAAAGGGGCAACACAACAACAGCAGCAACACCACTTTCACCCCCGTGACAGCCACTGATGCATCCGGTGATGAACTTGTCTGCCACACTGGTATCTCCAGAAGAATGGCAACAAAGCAACGCTTGCTGCTGAGTACAGAAGTTGAGGTAACAAGACCTGTGCATCACGGTAGCCATGCTACCTTAATGTTACTACTTCGACCATCTGCAAGCCCGGCATGCTGTTTCAATGTACCGAACGTGCTGGGGGAAGTTAACATACACAAACAATTGCTGTCTTATCTCAGCATCAATTTGTTCTGCCATTCCCACTTGGTATTTTACAACAATACTAGGAATAGTTCAGCATTCAGACGAGGTGCTTGCAGGTGTGGGACACAAGAAAGCGCACGCACAGATCGAAGTTACAAGCCTGTTGTTCTCCAGAACATCCTGAACAAGCCTCGCAGTTTATTGAACTTCAGCTATACCCCAGCGCAGCTCTTCACCACACATTATTGTCAGTTAATCCATTGTGAATGTAACAAACACGAACGAAATTAAGAGAATGACAAATTTGTTTAGATACACATTTGCATTGCATCCCACAACTAACATAATTAGAGAAACAGCTACCAAAAAGTAAAACATATATATCCATATATAAACAATACCTAAAATAACGCAATCGGCAGTGAGCGCAATAATGATCCCTAACCACTTTTCTTTGGGAGTTTCAGTAACAACGAGCAATATTATAAACTCTCACAGTTTTTTAAAATTGTCCTTTATTCGTTCAGAACATCGCAAGAACAATGTGAGGACATCAGCCACGCAAAGTATAAGATGCGTCAAAATTTTTTACCTGCGTGTTACCGCAGACTTACTTATACAGGGTGCGGCAACATAACTTCCTTTCTTTGAAAGGAAATCTTTATAAAAATGGAAGTTATGTTGCCGCATCCTGTATATAACAAATGCAAGGCATGGATCCTAAAAACAGCGTGAAATACAAGTCTACGAGAAAATAAAGTGAACTCAAAAGCTAAGTATAAATGTGGACATAATCACTGTGACACCCTAGGGACTTTGCACTGACCAGAGGAAGGTGTCCTGCGGTTTGCTGCTGTGCCTTGAGTCCGTGTTGAGTGAGGTCTCCGCCTGCGCCTGTGTACGTCTCCACGGCCGAGAAACTCGCCTGGCTTAACTCTCCTCCACTCAGCCACTGCATGAAGCAATGCATGAGCACACTACCACGGCACAGCTCCATATTCACAGTCAACAGGTGTCATGAAAACACTAAAATCCTGTGATCAGTGGAAGTTTTTGAACAGAAAAGGCAGAAAGAAAGTGCCTTCCTATTGATTACCAACAAGAAAACGAGAATTGAGTGTTTTCTGCCTTTTTTGAAGCGCACTGCAGCGTTTCTTAATCAAAAAAATACTTAAAAGGCACCTGATATCAAGAAACACCAAATGTACGTGTACATTAAAAATTAGAAAAGACGTAGTAAAGGAAACCATTTGACATTAATTGAACTACAACCAAAAATCAGGCATAATTTTTCTGCATGGCTGAAATCAACAAGTAAATACTGCAGTAAAAATGTACTAAAAACGAGCCATTATCTGGGCCACAGCTAAAAAGACGATCTTTATAGTACTATATTAGAAGTGTTCCCAATTGTTGCAACGCTAAATACCTACTCAGACCAAGCTAGTCAAGCCTACAACACAAGTCAAGAAATCCAACATCCAAGGCAAGAACTAGTCAAGTACTTCACCACTTCTCCATGTCTTCACACCTCAAGCAAACAGATACAAGCGAGCACCTAACAGCATCACTCACTTGTTCTACACACTGAAGGACGGATGAATGGTGGCAGGTTGCCTCCTAGACAAGCACTCAAATAATTTAATCAAAGGGTGATAGATCCCAAAGCTGCGAGAGGAATAAACGCGTGTGCTGCAGCTTGACATTTTGAGTCATTGCCTTTATGACGACTAGGTGGCGTCCAGCAGCAGTGAACAAGTTTTCGTTATTTACCAGCAACTTTTAAGTCCATTTTATGCTGAAAAATTATCATGAATGTATGCTCTATTTCATCCCTACACACACACGTGTAGAAAATGGTGGTCTGTTCTGCCTCACTTGCAGATATGCAAGGTGCAGCAACATAACTTCCTATTTCATAACTTTTTGAAAGGCAAAAAAGGAAGTTATGTTGCCACACCCTGTACAATCCAATCAATTGAAGCACTATAACTCGTCTTTCTTTGTTCTCACCCTTGTGTGCTCTAGAAAACTCTGGAATTTACAACTTAAGGGAAGTATCAACTAGATCCAGGCTTGGATATTACCGAGAGTTAAGAGTTCCACTGAACTCTTACTCACTTTTTTAGTCTTGTACATCTGTTCAAAGCTCAACTATATCGCACGAATCCATACAAATGAATGCAAGTTACTGTTTGCCATTTGATTCTTTAGTAGTGATCAAAACCATGAAGCTTGAACTCAGGAATTAGTAAAATCTTGACATGTTATGCCAAGAAACAGAGTTAAAATAACACAGCAAGCAACCACACAATTGCCATACACTCTGCATGCCGGAGGGTCCAGCCAGAGCCTCAGCGACCGCCTCAGCAAGAGGTTGTGGCTGATGACCTCCTCCACCGTCGCCTGACGAATGATCCCCTCCTGCTTCTGGGTGAGTTTCGAATCTGTAACGTAATCCCTTATTAGAAAAGATTCCAGTTTAGAAACAAGAACAAAGGCTGAGACGTGACATGTAATAATGGCATCAAGGTAGCACATTCATATCAAGGCACCAATCATGTTAAAATCAACAAGATTATCTCATGGAGACGTGAAGATCGGAATCTTTTATAACTTATGTTTTTACATTTTTCCACGCTCCAATGATGACTTGTACATCATTTGAGTGAAATGAAAGAGAATTCAAAAAGGCGTACGCCTTGTGTTGTTTTTAAAATTTCAATTCTGTTCCAATTCACATAAAATGTAGAGTTTTCTGTACACAAATTTCCGACCTCACGACGATCTTGCATCGCTCATGCATAGCCACGGACAGACTTAAGAAAAAAGAGCGGGAGAAAATACTGGTAACGAAGTTTTAATGATGAACAACTGTCATTTATCAAAAATATTTTGTTGTGGTATACCCTGGTATTTTCCCTCCAATTACAAGGGTTGCGAATTTTAAGAACTTGCATTCAGAAAAAGTAACCATATCTACATACGCACACTCACAAGGAGAGATAGAATACAATAGAATAGAACAAGATAAAATACAATACAATAAAATCCATTAAAATAAAATAAAATACGGTAACACGAACAAGCAGTTCTTGGGATGCTAATAAAGTCCCATGCCGTTCGAAGTTGAGGCCTCAATCACACACAGGCACCTTCCAGCAATCAAAAAGAGTAACAGCCACACTCGCAGTCATCAGTTTCTGCACAAGAATAACTTGGCTCACCTCACACAGTAATAAGCTGAAGTTACCTTGGGTCGTGCGGCTGTGCGTGTAGGTTGCCTGCATGGTCAGTGGTGACCACGTAGCTGATGGTAGGACTCTTCCCTGCCAGTACACTAGCCACCACACCACCCTCCTCTGCATCCACGCTCTCCTCTTCCTTCACTAGGCCCTCACCCACCACCTGCAACAGCATGCTGGCACTCAGTAAACGTGCTGGCACTCAGTATACGTGCTGGCACTCAGTATACGTGCTGGCACTCAGTATACGTACTGGCACTCAGTAAACAGAGCTTGCTCTGAGTATATCATTTATTCATGAATACAATTATGAGCCACATACAACAGAACTAACAACTGTTTCAAAAACGTTAAACAAAGTTCATTCACGGCCTACAACTCCGCCAACATTTCCAGTAGTATTCCACGACTCTATAATGACATTAGTATTCCAGTGACTACTTCCACTGGGGATAGTGGAAACACAGTATTAAGCTTATCAAGGGAATGAGTGACTTCAATTATTTGTTGCTACCAACTAAATTCAAGTAAATGAATTTCTACGCAATGCACGTAAATTAGTCCCATGTACACATTAGATCTACTTGAAACAAAAGGCCGCATGCAATTTAATGTGGTGTACGATTCACAAAACGAATTTTAAAAGCCATTGCATCACTTGACAACCTAAACCTAGTATGGTTGACAATCGTGACCGATTATACATTAAAACTTGCGATTAAAGGCTCATCAATTAATTACTAAAACCTGTTTTTTGTAATTATGAATGTTTTCATAATACAGCTACCACTAATCAGTTACATCGATCATCTAAAGAGGGTTTGATTTGGAATTAAGTCCTGGATAACACAACATCAAACGACTATAACAAGAATGAACAACAAAAACAAGAATCAAGAAGAATGAAGAACTCACTCCCACAGTCCTGCCATTGAGAGCTGCTGAGGAGGTTGGAGGCGATGACGCTTGTAAGGCAGGAGACGAGTGATGATAAACTAAAGCTCCAGTGCCTGTCTCATCTACCGAGACCGTTGTGCCCAGGACACCTCCTGAAGAAGCACTGGGACACGAGGAAGCGTTACCAGGAGCTGCCACTAGTAGAGGATCAGTTGTGACCATAGCAACGCTACTGCTACTGCTGTTTACACTCTCATCTTTCCGTCGCTTCTTGTTAGGCATTGTGTTGTTGCGACTGCTGCGGAAGTTTGGTTCTGACACGGGCTGTGGTTGCAATTGCTGCTCTGCCTGAGGTGCGTGGGCTACAAAAGTCATGACGTTTCCTTCACTGGTTGCATAGATGAGGCCAGGGTGCTTGTCTCTCACTACTGTGGCTGCCAGACCAGCATCAGCGTAACCTGGAGGAGGTTCATCAGGCACTGCTAGTCCCTTGATGCACAGCAACTCTGCCGCTTTGATGAGGCGGCCCAAATCACTCTGGCTCACAGATACTTCACCTATGTACATGTAACTCAATAGAGATTCCAGGTCCTCAGCTTTGATGTCCTTGAGCACAATAACAGGGTGCTTGCAGGGGGTTCTCTCGAGCATCGCATCAAAATAATCACTGCAGATGCCCAGCACCAGGCGATGGACGTTATAAAAGCGGCCTTCACACGCCAATGTCACGTCACTGTACTTGTCCTGCTCAGTCAAACACAACTCAATTTAATGAAGAAATAGAGTCACAATTCAAAGCCCTTTAAGAAATTTATACACAATTGAAGTTAATGATTAAATAAGTCTATACATCCAAGAGAAATACAACACATGTAAACAAGCATTGTTAAACTAAACAATTTTCATACAAGAAAAATATTTGACAGGAATCTAAAGTTTACCTTTTCCCTGAGGGCAGAAAGTACATGGCAGAAAGTGGATGTGTGGTTGTTCCACTTGAGGGAAAACTGGCTCTCGTGAGCAGCGAGCTCCTGCTGAGCACCTGCAGCATTCATTGCTCCTCCACCACTGCCGGCCCCCCCAGCCATCATGCTGGCGGGTGAGAGGAAGAGAGACGGTGGGAGCAAGAAGGAAGATGATTCACCCAAATTACCAACTGATGAACTGAGGTGGTAAGGTTTACCAGTGAGAGGGTCAACAGACAGAAGGAGGGGAGTAAAGGGATCACTGAGGGCTGTCACATAGGTGACCTGGGGGGCATCACCACAGCACAAGTTCCTCACTGACGTCTCAGGACAGTAGTGGAGAGACTCTACTGTCTCAGATGGTGAACTTGAGAATAGATGATGAGAGGAAGTCTCAGTAACAGCAGGATGCAGAGAGGGAGATGATCCTTGCACGGTGTGATGGTGGATGGGGGACGTGCTGCCAGTGTCTACCAGAATCCTGGCGATGGGAGCGGTGATGTGAGGAGTCGTCCTGGCAACTGTGGCTTGGCTGGATGTTGTTCTTGTACGGATCTTCACCCGAAAGAGGTGCTGGCTCTGAAAAATTTGAGTTTTTTAGGAAAACTAGCAAGCATTTCGGGACGGATCAGGAAGAGTTTTATAAAATTAGAATAAATAAATACATTAAAAGAATTGCTGCATAGTTTGAAATTAATGCTGATAGATAGATGCAAACAATGCTTGCTTGATAATTTTCAAGCTATATTTACATGGCCTAAATATACAAATATCCAACTCAGCAGTAACAGCATTAAAATTATACATTTATTAGAATGAAAAATAGTTTGGCTTAACATCAGTCAAATTTTAAAGTCTCAACTTGTATTCAAACTTTGACAGCACAACACAGATGCTGCTACCTTACAAATCTCTAGAACTTTACACTGTGCTTTGTTTATAATACGGTAGAATTCCTTTTAATCGGCACCCATGGGACTTTGCATTTGCCCGTTAATATCACCCAAGTAACCACAAACAATTCATAGACATGCTAGACATAAAAGGAAAACAATATCAATTGCTTAAAGCAGTTAAAGAAGAAAAAACAATAAATAAATACATAAAGCTCAGCCAACAAGTGCCAGTTTAAAGGAATTCTACTGTAGCTCCAGAAGTAGGATTTGCACTTGAACAACAGACCAAAGATGTGATAATCTGTACATCCAAAATATAGTTTTGTTTCTGAAATATTAATATGAATTGACCCTACAAGAATGCTTCTCTTGCAGTCTTTGTTTCTTAAAGGCCACAAAGAAAAATATGATTCAAAATTTCATTCAGTTTCATATCAGTGCTCAAAAAGCATAACTAAATGCCAAAAAAACTTCTTAGGATGAGTTGTGTGAACTTTGGAAAAGAGAAAAACCTCTAAATTTCATTTTCAGATCTTCAACTTTTGGCATTCATTAAGAAATAAGTTACTTTCACAAAATAGAGGTTTAACTGCAAGGAGACTCATCTTCGTCCAGACGTTTCCCATGGGAATCTACATTACGTGTTGTATATTGATTTTTCCCTTCACACATGCCAACTTGATACAAAATGATTAATTTCTAGCTTTCATGCTTCTTGTCATTAGATAATTTTAAAGAAAATGTGATATTATTGCTTACAATTTTCTAAAAAAAATTACCTCATGTCATTGTGCCAGGTATCTTAATATATAATAAAATTCAATGTATTTACATAATTATATTGGTAAATACTAAAGTATTTTGTGTCCAACCTTTTTACATCAATTGTATCCTACTTCCATAACAACCAAATGAAATTTATGAAAAATTTAAATCCTATTTGTTATTTCTTTTATAATTATATCACATTTTTCAACTTTATATCACTTTACATTTTATATACAAGCTCTAACTCATTTTCATCAGAACTCAACATGTGTTATGGAGGAAAGAACAGCTCAAAACAAAAAAGTCAACAGCAATTACACTCAAGTCAAGAATAAATAGAAGCAAGAAACCAGGCAACAACAATAAGATATTCACAAGAACATCACAAGGCAATATGATCTCAAGCCAGTGTTCTCTTTTTGTATTTGCTCCTTTATTTTCATTTGCTCAGCTTTGAAATTGTTGAGCCCTAAAAACAATCTTCATTTCCAATCGAGTACACAGTACATAGACATTAGTACATTGGTTTTTCAAATTCTTAAGGTTAACATTCTAAGAGTAAGGGTGATGGCCAGCTTGAGATCCACAATGAACTGGTGGCACAGAATTAATTTGTTGCCATAAATACTAGACTTTGCTTCCACACAATTTGTAGTATGGAATGCTTGATATTTCTCAAGTATCACACGTCTCTTACTATCGACAAATAATGAATAAGAATTGCACCCCCTTACCTGCATCAATCAAGGCTATAACACTGATCAAGAACTTTTTTATAAACAACAGAGCAGTTCGCTTTCAATTATAACTAATCAAAAAAAATTAATCACCTTAAGTTTAAAAAATTCAAAAAAGTGATTGATTTAGGACTTTTAAATCAGAATTTAGTTAAATTATTAAAAAGTGCCACAAAAAACAAATATTTAGTAACTGTGGTCACTAAGCGAAGTTAAAAAAATAAGTTAGATTTGACTTGGCATAAAAAATTTCTTGAGAGCAAATTATTTTGAAAAAAGTAAACATAATAGACTTCATCACAGTAAATTTATTTCAAATAATTAAGTAACTTAGGGAGCAGGAGTAATTCATTACGAATTGCATTCCGAAAACTGTCGCCGCATTCCGTAGCGTAAAGTGAACTTTTTCGAGTAGAGTTTACAAACATGGCAACAACATTTCTTCAGTACAAGGGGGATGCCGAACTCTTTTAAAAATAAAAAAGTGTAGTGGTCCCATAATACTTTGGAGCTTAAAGTTTAGAATTTAATATATTCATAAATAAAAATTATCTAATTATTAAAATTTAGATGCATTTAATACTGCCCAATCCACCCATGAAATGCAAAAATTCGTAAGGTAATTGAGCATTTTGAGTCGCAAAACTTTGAAAGACACGCTTCATTCCTATTAGAAAACCACATATATGCAGAAGTTGCTGCAGTGATGAGCTGGCTCTTTTCCGTGGTCAAAGTTTACCTCGATTCAAGTCATAGTGAGGTTAATTTGATATCGCGTGTTTCATTCTGATCATAAAACTGTCTCATAGGCGAACTTGGTGTTAAGAAGAACATGTTAATTTGCTACTTGTTCCTCACTATTTTTTGTTCCTCATCACTTGATTTTTATCGTACTCAGATTTGCCTATTCAATTCTACAATTTTAATCACACCTACAAAAATAATTGCAACACGATATACATTATATATGATTCATTCAAAACAAACAAATCAGGCTTTAAATTCTTAACGCTAACATCTTAAGACGAGTGATGATGCTATTTTGAATTGTTACATGGCAGACATTCTATGAGCAGTAGGTGATGTCACAAATGCGCAAGTAATACAATAAGTTGGGTGCCACAACGGTGAAGATTCCAAAAACATGTTTCAAGTAATCCCCATCCAACGTTTGCAGAATGAAAATTTCTATAATATAATGAATTATGTGCACATAAATGGTAAACAGTATCGCTTATCTAACGGGACCAGAAAAATCAAGGTCGGTTGGGAGACTTCGATACCATATAAACTGATTTATTAGCTACTGGTACCTTCGTTTAATGGCGGGCGAAGGATTTTCAAATGAAATGTTTGATTAATTCAGGCGTGATAAAAGAAAGAAAGAAGTAGAGGTATGAAGAAGTAGAGGATTTTTATATCTAGCGAACTATGAATGGAACAAACAGCTTTTTTCTATTACTTTATACTATTTCATCATTCTGGTCGAGTGCCGGAAACAAGTGGGCTTAGAATCCTCGTTTTTATCAAACCGTCAAATTGCAATTTACTTTTCAAGTACACGTTCCTATTTCCATGTGCTTGACATCCCTATATTTCCTAAAAGAACGCACATGAAGTTATGAAACATTTCATTGAAGCATAAACAAAGGTCCAAACAAAACAAAAGTCCAAAACAGTTCATATGTGCATGTATTTTTCATGAGTAGTCTTAAATCCAGTTTTTCGCTTTTAAAACCAAGGTTTACGATGGTATAAGATTTCTATGAACGCATTAACAGCCTAGTCGATTCCCGGATAACAGCCTCCAGACGTCAATGTTTTTAAATAAAGGAACAGTATACGATTAAACATAAAAATTATATTGGTTATTCATAATATTTTTAAACATGATTAAACATGAGTTTTACCTTGTATGGCATGCCACATTTAGACGTGTGAGTGTCGTGTCTAACTCAACTTGGAAGTGACGGCGCTAAGCAACAACGGCAACAGTGCAATAAACAAGACAAACTTCATTTCCGATATGATATACAGTACATGAATCATCATCTGGGGTTCAATCCTTAATACCGACATTTGAAGACTAGTGATGACGCTTCCAGCAACTGTTCCCGTCCATCTTTACTGCGATGAGGTAGAGGTTCGTAGGGGCGCTAAATGAACTCAATAGTGAAGATATAATCTTCTTACTCTCTTGCGTCACAAGCAGGAGAAATTTGCGTGCAGCGCGGAGACTCGAACCACTTTTTCACAGGAGAAAAAGTAAACTCTTTCTGCACAGATGCAATTATTTACACTGTTAATTCATATATATTTAATTCATTAATAAAGAACTAGTCAGCCTTTGCTGAACAGTTCTACCACGAAATCCAAAGGTAGAAGCCTTCATACCCAACAATTGTTCAATTTTTAATGCCAACTTCTCCTCAAACCAATGAACACAAACTCAACATCATTTGTGTGCTATGTAAACTGCACGAGCTCCCTCATGCCAACCAAATATTCGATCACGGCATGTTTACTCACAGAAGCAATTCCAAAACTTTCCAGCAACTTGGTATCTCAATACAATAATTCATTACGAACACAGTGCGAAATGAGCAGGAAATCTGCTCTGCCAACCTTGACTCAACAGAGCCTCGTGTTCTGAGTCATCACTTCAGCTTACTGGCATCTCGAAGAAAAAAGCATTTTGCAGAGTGCAAAGTTAACAACATTAAGACTGTTCAACACACTCATCCATAAAATTATACACTCATCCATAAAATTTTACACAATGCAGCAATATACACCAATCTCGTACGACTTAATAAACTTTGATTTATGTACAGAGTGAAGATTTACAGCGAAAAGGTGACAACGCAAATGCATCATCAGAATATAAAGAACACGGACAGTGGAAGGTCAGGCCGTCAGTTTTCAAGAGCTCATAAAAAACTAACTCAGATCGCTTCTGACTCTGTTGACTATCCTTGTCAAGCTCTGGCCACAGCAGCAACACAAACACATTTTAAAATAGAGAAGAATAAGGCAACAGAAACGAGCTGTTTGGCTGATTCTTGGGTTGCTACCCAAGTCCCATGAATCAATGACCATCCTCAAACCTGACGGCTTCAGTACAGTGAATACAACGGGAACAGTATGACCTTGCAGCCAATACTCTAGAATCAAATCATAGAAATCAGTTCAGAAAAATCCTAATCTAGGTATACCGGAATGACTGACGAGAACAGACACTCCCTGAAGTGGTTTAACTACGCTAAGTAACACAAGTTTAGTGCAAGTATTAGCTCATTAGAGACAAAGTTTTTAGTTATTCCCAACACATTTTAAAACAAATTTTTATACACACTCACAATGTACAGATTAAATTCCATATGATATAATATAATAATTAAAATTTCTCTATTTCTAGTGCATTGAAGATGGAGACAGGTATATTAGGAGCGTTTGAGGCACTTCAAGCTTTACAAGTTCAATAAGAAGTACCTGCAGCTGAAGCAAGTCTACAAACATGTTCTCAGTTAATGAAGAGAATGCCTGAATGACAAAGATCTTACAAGAGGGTTTGTAGATTTCAGAAATAAGAATTTCCGCCTTAACTCGGAAACGACGAAGTGGGCATGAGAGACCCAGTGTCAAAATTAACAAGCCTGTAAATTGTTATTTAATAAGAATAAAACTCTATGACTTTAATAAAAGGCATAATTCAATAAAATAATTAAGTTATAAAATAATTAAGTTATAAAATAATTGAAAAGTGGCTGGGTCTCATAGCCCCACCTAGTCTCCGATGCTGCTTATTCTTAACCGTCGTTCCAAGGTTAAATATGAAGACAGAACAAGACGTCCAGTACAATTTGATGACCAGCTCAAGAATACCTTGACCTTTCTCCTCCTGATGACCATTTCTTTCGTCAGTCTACTAATCTTTCCAATCTGCAGTCTGCATCCAAAAAAAAAAAAAACAGGAAGTTGAAACTAGCATTTCAAAATATTCTCATCGAAACCCGAATGGATTCACTTGTGGAATTAAGAGGTTTGAGTAAATGAGAAGAAATCCTTGTCATAAAACTACAATGACGATAAAATTTAATTAAAATGTTATACTTGACTACTTGTTTTCATCATTTAAAACTCGGATATTACTGATTTAATTACTCCATGATATCCCAATACGTGTGTGTAATACATTTAAATGCTGATACCGCACACACCCTGGCAGAAAGAAGGACTAGACAGCTTTCTGTTCACTCATCTAGTTTTGACTGAGAGCAACGAGCTTGAGAATAAGTATTTTGTACTCCAACGCTGAATGAGAAAATGCAAGGCCGAGCAGCATAGAAAAAATCCGTTGTTCATGCAATAAGATGACTCTTCTTATTAACATGAAGACCTAACATAAAACACCGATTTAACAGGTTACAGCTCGCACTCAGGCTCATAGGAAACTTGAAAATAGATGCAAGCAGATGACAGACAGAGAAAGTGAGAGTCGGTCACAAGAGAAACAGAAAGGGAACACTAGACTCGCGTTGCATGAAGTAGTCAATTTGAGGTGGAAAGCCAGAGAAGCAAGGCAGTCTCTGCAGTGAGTAGCTCGAGTACATTTGAAGTCCATGTAAGTCGTGGATATTGATGAGCCCAAATTTCATCGATACTTTTCCCCATGTTTTTTCCAGAGGCTAAAATGAAAGAGACGGCAGTGCTAAAAGGGAAAAATTACTGTTAATGGCAGGAATGCCACAGATCGTGCACGGACTAACAAAGATTAGGCATGAACTAACAAAGATCAGGCATGAACTAACAAGATCAGGCATGAACTAACAAAGATCAGGCATGAACTAAGAAAGATCAGGTATGAACTAAGAAAGATCAGGCATGAACTAACAAAGATCAGGCATGAACTAACAAAGATCAGGCATGAACTAACAAAGATCAGGCATGAACTAAGAAAGATCAGGCATGAACTAAGAAAGATCAGGCATGAACTAAGAAAGATCAGGCATGAACTAAGAAAGATCAGGCATGAACTAAGAAAGATCAGGCATGAACTAACAAAGATCAGGCATGAACTAAGAAAGATCAGGCATGAATTAACAAAGATCAGGCATTACTGATGAACAGAAGACAGAGCTAGAATGTGTTGTGCTGCAGCAGGCGTGCAGCGTTGTCTTGTGTCAAGAGAAGAAGACGAAGGATCAACTCGTCCTGCAACGCCTGAAGTTTTTACGATACAGACACTGCATTCATACTCGAATAAAGGGTCGTCGGAATATGACATCTACACCAAAGAAAACCCAAACAGCAAGACCGCTCCCAACAAACACTAAATTCAGGTCAGATAGAAGAAATGAAGCTGAACATGTTGCAGGTCACCCAATTCTATGTCTCTCATGACGGCAGCTGCAGGAGGGACAAGAGGAGCAGCAGCTGCAGGAGGGACAAGAGGAGCAGCAGCTGCAGGAGGGACAAGAGGAGCAGCAGCTGCAGGAGTGACAAGAGGAGCAGCAGCTGCAGGAGTGACAAGAGGAGCAGCAGCTGCAGGAGTGACAAGAGGAGCAGCAGCAGCTGCAGGAGTGACAAGAGGAGCAGCAGCAGCTGCAGGAGTGACAAGAGGAGCAGCAGCAGCTGCAGGAGGGACAAGAGGAGCAGCAGCTGCAGGAGTGACAAGAGGAGCAGCAGCAGCTGCAGGAGGGACAAGAGGAGCAGCAGCTGCAGGAGTGACAAGAGGGGCAGCAGCTGCAGGAGGGGCAGCTGGTTCAGCAGGAAGTGAAGCCACTGAGAGGGCCGAGTTGGGATGCAGCAGCCATGATGTGAGTGAGAGGCACAGCCACGAGGTCCGTGTAGGCATCCTTATCCAGCACCTCCTCCTTCAGGCTGTTAATGCTGCTCTGCAGGGCCGTCAGCTCGAAGGCGCTCACGTCGCCCTCACACAAGTTCTGCCACAGCAAGCAATCAATATTAAACAATTCTAAAATATATACAAATAAAAATATCGAAAAATATTATCACTATTGTTATGAAATATACGCAAGTGAGGTTCCAAGTCATCCGTTACGCGAGGTTCATAGTATTAGATTTTTTTTCCATTTTCTAAATTCATGGTTCAGGTTTAATGATGAATGCAATCGATGAATCTTTATTCACTTTGAATTTATTAGTCCCTTAAATATAGAAGTCAGTGCTAGGACTTTGAATTATCAGCATATATCTAATTATTATATAAATACTAACAGATTAAAATTATTCTACCTCTGGTACACAACCAGCGATGACGTTTCAAACGACCACTGCCATGCAAAAAAACGTGGAAAAATAAAGCAGTTGTGACATTGTAATCGGAGACGGAGGGCATGGCAAGGGAAGGCAGAGGGACGGAGGGCATGGCAAGGGAAGGCAGAGGGCAAGGGAGGGTAGCAGACACAGCCCCTCACCTTGACTTGCAGCATGAGGGCCGTGAGGGCCGTGATGAGGTGCAGAGAGTCTTTGTTCGTCACGGACTCCGGAGTCGCGGAGTTGCTCACCTGAAACACAACACGTCTACAGGCTGCGGCAACACAACTTCCTTTTTTGCCGTTCAAAAAGTTATGAAAAAAGGAAGTTATGTTACGGCACCCGGTATCTCCACAATTCAGGCATTATTATCAACAAGTCTTGTTGCAGTAGTTATATCTTGACGATAAATGAAAGGTTCTATATTCTGAACGACAGTGTTATTCCATACTTGTAATAACACACCGTTCCCACTGTTGGTCATTACTGCAAATACTGGTAACACTTACTAAGAGTGTGAGCTCCCTAGTGTATGCCACACACCTGCACCACGACACACCTGCACCACCACAACACACCTGCACCACCACAACACACCTGCACCACGACACACCTTCACCACAACACACCTGCACCACAGCAACAGACTCAGCCATGCAGCGCTCCCTGATCTGGTCAGGCAGAAGGGTGGGAGCTGCTGCAGCTGAAGAGCCTCCGCTGATTTGCTGACAGAAGTGGTGCACCTGCAGCAGCTCAGAGTTCAGCTGATCGTTCAGCTGGTCCACCTCCAGTACCAGCGTTGCGTACCGACGCTGAAAAGCACCACTCACTGTTTCACCGGTGCACCTGAAACACGTACACACACAACTTGTTATGATATCAGTTGTGCATGACTCCTCATAACATAATGAGATTCTACACAGTACTATCACAAATTTTGTTCTACTTCCAGAAACGTACCGCAAAACATTGGAATGTGGAGACGCACCCCCTGGGTGTTCATGCACCTCAGTTAAAGAGCTTTAATCTGAGGTAAGGACGATGATCTATTGACTCAATGCCTTCCTATTGACACAACTTCTTCTGAACGGCCGGTGAGCTGTCCAGATGAAGTCTGCCTATCGGCCCAAACGTCAATTTCACAAACGGTGCTCTTATTTTTCTAGCTTTTTTGAAGCGTTTGGTTCCATGAATACAAGGAAAAAGTATGAGCCTAGGAATGGCTTCACAGCATCGGAAACATTAGATTTGTACCTGAGCTTCTCAGCGCCGCTGTTGAGCTGCTCGAGGTGGCGCACCTTCTCTGCCTTGCTCTCGAGCAGCTTCCAGAGCTTGACGAGATGTAGCAGCTCCTCCACTGGATACTGGCCGACTATGTCCCCCAGAGCAAGAGGTGCAGGAGGTACTCGAGGAGACTGGGCCAAAATGGGGTCGTTGGTGATGAAGGGAGGGCTGTCCAGAGCCGAGAGAGAGGGAGGGGGTTTGATGGGGGTGTCCCCCGACACAGAGCGGGGCAGCAGAGGGCGAGGAGGAGTCACAAGGCCGAGTGGTGGCCGTGGTCTGAACTTCTGCTGGAAGCTGGCAAGCGGCATCATCTCGGGCTGTTCACACGACTGCACAAGTATTGTGTTCACCGCAATGTACATCAACAAACGACTAGCAAGACAATACACATACAATATATTCCTCTTCAAGCACTTATGTTCAGTAGCTAGCGTTTAAACAAGAGCACCTGACCACCTACTACTCGTAACTGTTGTTTGTACGACAGAAGACACAACAGAAATGATGTGGGACATGCGACTTACACATGTACCACACACACTCACCAGCACTTCGTAGTCTGGGATGGAGTGCGTGCCTATGCCGTTCCTCACAAACGTGATTCTGTAAGTGTTGTTTGATGTGTCCACGGCATCGATGTGTCCGATGTACAAACCATTTTCAGGCTTCCTGATGCGAGCTGTCACCTGCAAAAATTACATTAGTTCATAACAAAAAGTCTAATTCTTACGTAAAAAAGATTCTGCACGAGGATTTTGAAACACATACAATTTTGGATTATTATGCAGAACACCACAATACTTTTTGTACAAAAACGACATTTTGTAATATTCAGCCTACTTATGACACTCGTTGATTAATTAACTAATATCCGTCACTGAGATGTCAACAGACTGATATGACGGACATCATTATGATGTTCAACAGACTGATATGACGGACATCATTATGATGTCAACAGACTGATATGACGGACATCATTATGATGTCAACAGACTGATATGACGCACATCATTATGATGTTCAACAGACTGATATGACGGACATCATTATGATGTTCAACAGACTGATATGACGGACATCATTATGATGTCAACAGACTGATATGACGGATATCATTATGATGTTCAACAGACTGATATGACTGACATCATTATGATGTTCAACAGACTGATATGACGGATATCATTATGATGTTCAACAGACTGATATGACGGATATCATTATGATGTCAACAGACTGATATGACTGACATCATTATGATGTTCAACAAACTGATATGACGGACATCATTATGATGTTCAACAGACTGATATGACTGACATCATTATGATGTTCAACAGACTGATATGACGGACATCATTATGATGTTCAACAGACTGATATGACGGACATCATTATGATGTTCAACAGACTGATATGACGGATATCATTATGATGTTCAACACACTGATATGACGGACATCATTATGATGTCAACAGACTGATATGACGGACATCATTATGATGTCAACACACTGATATGACGGACATCATTATGATGTCAACAGACTGATATGACTGACATCATTACGGTGCGACCACTGTTACACGCGCGGCTATTCAACAAGTAACTGAAGTTCATGTAACGCAGATGTCAGGCTTTAAATGTCAAGGAGACTGTGATTTTGTCGACGTTTTGTTAATAAAGCAGCAAGTAGTACTCTCTTGGACGAGTTTCAAGTATCACAATGGTACTTCAACTGAGCTACTGCTAGTTCAGTATGTACAACGCGTTCTGCATCGTCCCTGTCATGGCAGTCCAGTAACAGTAACAATTTGTGAAGCATTTTTGTCATGTGCATCGTACCATGCACAACATCATCACTAGACGGTATCGCACAGACCAGAAATAACAGCCAAAAAACTGATAAGAAACTTCAAGACATCCCAAGCTCTAAACTTCTTTCCATTTATAATTATGACAACTTGGAACCACCTGCTCAAATACATTGTTTCTGTTGACACTGTGAACATATTTCAAAATCGTCTAGACAAATATTGGATTAGGAACTCCACCAGTATTATAACGTACTGATTATATATCCATAACTCCTGAGCCAAGTGTATGATTGTGTTGCACGTGCGTGTACGTGACTGAATTGGTTTACGTGATTAAGATATACGTGTGTTTGTTGCCTTTTGTTTAGAGGGCATGGGACTTTGGCAGCAGACCAAGAAAGGGTAAAACGCCTTGTTTCTATCGCCTCATTCCACTAGAAACAACAACCTGCTTAGTGTTCCTAAATTACAAGTCTGCATAATGTTTAGCCAAGCGTACTGACACTTGAGAATACGCAGCACCAGTGTACCTTGGTGCCAATAACGAGCTGACAGCACCAGTGTACCTTGGTGCCAATAACGAGCTGACAGCACCAGTGTACCTTGGTGCCAATAACGAGCTGACAGCACCAGTGTACCTTGGTGCCAATAACGAGCTGACAGCACCAGTGTACCTTGGTGCCAATAATGAGCTGACAGCACCAGTGTACCTTGGTGCCAATAACGAGCTGGCAGCACCAGTGTACCTTGGTGCCAATAACGAGCTGGCAGGGGATGTGATGGGGAAGGGTGAAGGGCAGGTCACGCAGCTGTGTCACGTCAGAGATCTTCCTCTGCTGCAGGAGGCGCAGAACCTGCCGCCGCTTCGCCAGTGATGACAGCTCCTCGTTGAAGAAAGCCTGCACAGAACGCACGTTCAAATGAGCACTTTTAGCGGCAGAGAAGAAACACTTGAAAAAAAACAGATTTTGGCAACAAATAGAAAGAACACTCATTTTCCTCCATAAACGACGGATCGCTAAGAATTAATGTGATCTTTTTACCCAAGTTCTTAACATCTATTTCAACAATGGTACATATTTTTTCCTCATGTTGGAAAGAATAGTGAAAAAAAATAGTAGAAGTCCTCAAATAAAAAATAAGGTGAATTTTTGTGACGGGCATCATATAAAGCTTTGGGAAAACTATTAATTCTTTATGAGGGGAATTTTACATTTTGTTGGCAAACATCTCAACTTGTACAGGGAATGCAGGACCAGTCACAAATTACAGCTTTTGACCTCACCACGTCAACAGGTCACCAGCAGTTAGTTAAGAGTTCGCATCTTTGCATTACTTCTGCAACAACTCTTTCCAACAACAAACACAAAACCTGAGGTGCTCGAGCTCATTACCTTTTTCAGTTTGTCTCAAGTTACTAAGTAAAAACCTAAAACGAAACAGTTGACTAGGGGAAGAAAGAAGCAATTCACTAGAAGACAAGCAGTTGACTAGGAGAAGAAAGAAGACGTTCACTAGAAGACAGAAGCAGTTGACTAGAAGAAATGTACCTCAGAACACCTCCTTGGTTTGCCCATGATCCTCCTGACGAGGCTCCACTGACGCCGTGTGAGCATGCGGGTCTTGAGCTGAGGAAACGCCTCCTGCAGCACCTGCTCGAAGTCGTTCCGGCCCAGGAACAGTGGCCTGCAGAAGAGTAAATAGTCAGTAGGAGCTCGTGATGCCGATTTAGTTAACAATATCTGGTCCTACATTTTGCTTACTTAATAGGCGATGCGTGATGCCGATTTGATTGGCACGTATCTTGTATTGCTAATGTCATCAGCATTGTAGTGGCACTTCTTCAGTTTGTTAACTACTGAACTCTCCCTCCTCTACTTCTTAAACACAGAACATAATAATAAACACTCACCGACTCATCCTCTCATGGTTATTTGGTTGTAGACAGACCACAGCCTTCACTTGCAGACTACGTGAGCAAGACTTTGAAATGCAGACACATGCACCATCAAGGCTTATTTTATAACACGTTTACCTGCTCACACACTTTACTTATCACAGCCTCTAAGCTTTACCTTTTACATTCTGATAAGGCATAACACCTACTGGTATGCAAGCTTGTATTTCACCCCAGTCATACACAAGTTTTTTCTCAAGACTATTACACCACATAATAAACCGAAGTTGTGTATATTAAAACCACTTTCACACAATTAAGTCTGTCGGATGATTCTCTCACCAGGTACTTCCTGCACACTATCCCAGTCTTCAGACAAGCAGGCAATGTTTTTCTGAGCAAATTTCTCATACATAGACCCACAAACTAATTCGCTACCTAAGCACCGTTATACATACTCCAAAATAATCCCCACCCATTCATTGTAACTCATTGCATACTTCAAAATTACGCTCAAAGTTCCTCATGCTGGCATAGAACCATTTGTAGTAGACCTACACACTAACTCACTGGTCTATGTTGTGCAGAACCACAAGCTAACTCACTGGTCTATGTTGTGCAGAACCACAAGCTAACTCACTGGTCTATGTTGCGCAGAACCACAAGCTAACTCACTGGTCTATGTTGTGCAGAACCACAAGCTAACTCACTGGTCTATGTTGTGCAGAACCACAAGCTAACTCACTGGTCTATGTTGTGCAGAACCACAAGCTAACTCACTGGTCTATGTTGTGCAGAACCACAAGCTAACTCACTGGTCTATGTTGTGCAGAACCACAAGCTAACTCACTGGTCTATGTTGGCGTAGAACCATTCATAGTAAATCCACTTGTGGGCTTGCGGTAGCTTGAGGAAGTTTCTGAGTCGCAGTCTGTTGTCGTGGGCAGCTGTGCGGTCAGCTAGACTTGGCATCACTGCTTCAGAGGTCTGTGCAGCTGCTGATATGTTTGCAGCTGCTCCAGATGGACTGCTGCCACTGCAGCTGCTACTACTGCTGCTGCTACTTCCACTGCTACTGCCACGTGTGCTGCTGCATTCCTGCCCAGGGATGTGTTGCTAAAAAAAAGTTTAACAATAACTTGACTGAAGCGTTCAAATTTCTTGCAAAATCCCATTCACCACAATTCATCCAATTCAAAGTGCAACAAAACTTCCAGAAGCAGTTTGGAGACAGACATGATCAAGCTTTCAATGTTCAACATCATATAGACTATAGAGTGATAAGCACATGAATTTAAAGTAGAATCGATGTATTAAATTTACATGGCCAATTCAGATATCAGTTATAAGAAGTTTTATAGCTTGCAGACAACTATTATCAAACTTCAGGGTTTGAATGACTTACAAAGCTGCTGAACCCATGCATCCACATAAACAGCTTGGCATGAATGAAAAAAACTAAAAAAAATAAGCAAAGAAAACTGTACACTAGGTATTCTAAGGGAAAAGTTAGTGATTCATAATTAATTGAAATTCCTGAGCACATTGTACCTATAAGAGAACAACATGATCTAGAATTACAATTAGCATTTAGAAGTACTAAGAATTATTACCCAGAAATTCACATGGAGCACACAAGACAAAAGCACTTCTTTAAAACACAGGACATAATAGTTCCAGCACTTCCTGTAGCCACATACAGCTTCAAATTAACATGTGAAATAGTGTGGTGTGCCCAACATATTAAACTTGTTTTAAAATTGCTCATTGCTGCCTGCTGTTTAATGCCCGTATTTGATTGTCAGGAAATATTTCAGAAGAATTGCCCTTAACTTGAGATTTTAAAACATGATATAAAAGTACAAATTAAATTGTCCAGATTTAAAGTTAGATGATTAAAGAATTATTTGAAATGAAGCAACACTACAACTAAACTATCATAACATGAGCAATTTCAGCTCACATCATAACATCTGTTCAGCTCAAGATTATTGCTTCAATTTATACAAAATATTCACTTAGAAATTCATTAATTCTAACATTAGTGGAGCTACAGCATTATTACTATACACTATGCAGTACCTTCTTGAAGCATTTTTCTATTACATGGGAGTTAAATAACTTGCTCTACAATGAATAAACTTATAGAATCAGTACAAACATTGAGGTATTTTATTGAAGACTCACCAATTTGAGATCCACCAGACTGGGAGGCTCCTCTTCTTCTTCTTCCTCCTCTTCTGAACTCACGGGAGATTCTTTGCGTACAGTTGCACTAGAAACAGGAGTGGTGACCACTGCAGTGGCGGCCATGCGGTCGGCAACTCGAGCACTTGGTTTGATTGTTCTGCTGCTGCTCCGAGTTGCCTTGATCGACACCACTGGCAGTTCTCGCATATCTGCAACTCTAACTCTTCTATCAAGCACTTCCTTCTGTAGAGTGGACGGTGGAGGTGCTGAAGGGGTGCGAACAGGTCTTACAGGTGAGTTGCTTTGAGAACTTGCACCACCACTTTTCTTTGGTGTGAGGCTCTCAGCTCGAGGCACTTTACGAGGTGAGCCTCGGGGTGACTTGGAGCTGGTGATGAGAGTCTCATCAAAGTACATCGGGTTCTTCTTGCGTAATCTAGCAGGCTGCACACACAAGACATGAAACACCACAGATAAAGTTGTTATTAAACTCTCCGATTTCTTTCATACCAAATGACTTTTGAACAGAAATGCCTCTGCTAGCAGGCATTATGCAGGATATAAGTGGTGAAAAACATGGATAGGGAAAAATTTAGTTTCTTTGTCTTACATTTCAACTGTGTATTTCAGTTAGCTTAAAGTAGGTTGATACTTCACTATCTACCATTAGACACCAGCAATAAACACCTCCACACAGTGAGGGTTCATAAAGCTCTATGAGCTTGCAACACAATCTCTGTTCCAGTACTCATGATTGTAACACAATACTTCACAGAGTAGCTGCAGGCTGTTTCCTCTGACCAGAACCTTGTGTGGGTTGCCACTCACAACACTCATGCAGATAAGAGTGTACAGAAGTGTAATACTTTTAGAGTTACAGAGCTTTCATTGAGGGTCATTAAATACTTTGAACTTGCATGAGCTGATTAACAAATATTTAATAGCCTTGTTTTACTCCATTGATACCCATGAATAAAATGTAACATACCACAATGATTGAATATTTGAACCCAGAGGATAGCATATGTTCTTTTGTGCATTTCTAGAAATAGTTCCTTACTTCCCACAGTGGGAACTAAAATGCTTCCCACAAGAGAAACCAAATACCTAACTTGAAACACTGCCAATTATTCACCTGATGCCCTCACTGCACAATGAAAAAAAACATCTCCATTATACAAGAAAGAAGAAAGTGTTCATTGCCAATAAAGTTGAGATAGTGTATCCAAGGCCAAGTTTTTCATCCATTATATTAGTAAAACTCTGAAGTGGTAGATATAAATTGGTAGACAATACCACAAGCAATGCTTCCACAAGACAAGGTCATGAGAAACATACACAAGCAAGAACAATGATAACATGACTGACTCCTAGCTAACACTACCATAACTTAATGACTTTACCAAATTCCATACAAAGAACAATCCTAGTAAGCTAGTTTTATAGACATTAATGTCACATAGGCTTTACTTCAATGTTTAGAAGGTCTGTGTCAAAGCTTTCACAAACATGCAAGTAATTAGTAATCTTTATTTGCACATGATATGAAATCAATCCTGAATACTTTGAACATAAATCTCAAGTGATTTGTGTTTCCTAAATTTCAGATACATACCAGGCAAACAGCCACTCAATATAGTACAAAATACCTCTGCATGGAACCACCTCAAATTTATTTGACAGGGCTATTATTTCATTATAATATATGGATGGAACAAGCCCATTTTTTGCAGCTTTGGGCATGTATGTTGACTAACAAACATTCAAACAATTATAACACAAAAACGAAAGAAGGAAAAAACATTTCTATCAGAGCTGATGCATCATATATAATAATATTTTTCCAAAGTCCAATAGAAAAATTATGAAGTAGTTTTTATTGCTTCCACTGTAGTTTCCTGGTCAGTGATTCTTGCCACCAGTTCCCTGTTTTGAATCCCCAAGCAGCCTCTGGTAGGCTGACACATTGCTGAACTTAACTGACTTTTTCCTTGACACTTCCAGATCACTGCATTGTACTCCTAGGAACCTCAACTTCAAGTCACAACATGGATGTTAACAGTCACTGAAGCACCATCATTAGACTCAAGATATTAACATCAGTAATGTAAAACCATTGCACAATTCATATGGAACTAAATGGATTAAAGTTCATTTTTTATGATCAAAGTTAACCCTTTTGCACTGACTGGTTAAAGTAGTGTTCGGTTTTGTACCACAGGAAATCCCATTTGGAGCCCAAAAGACATGAAACAAAGTAATGACTCCAACAGCTTCATGTTTCTTACTCATGAAACATTCAAATAATCTATATCAATTGCAAGTAATACTATAATTCATCCAAACTTTTACCCAAAGTAAAATAAGTTAAAATTACAAAATCTGAATCAAAAACAAAAATTATAAGTTTAAAATGTCATATGAGATGAAAATGAAAACATCTGGTTCATATAAATTTATATTCTGGAAGAAATTTTTGTTCCTGATATGGAATAATTGATAAGTTATTCACTGACCATGCCTCGCTTGTTGAGGGGGATGACAGGCACGAGGCTGGGAGGAGGACGAGGAGGAAGCTGGCCTACCCTGTGCAGCCCCAAGGCTTGCAATGGTGACACATCATCAAGGTCCATTTCTTCTTCTTCATCTTCCTTGGGAATCTGCTAAAATTGGAAATTATTGTAGCTCACTGAATGTTATTTTTTGCTAAACATTATGATAGGCATAAATCAAAATTATGATACATCCAAATCAGTATAAAAATAAAGTAGGCCTTTGTATATAACTTATGTTTAATGGTGGTAAATAATACAAAGCAACAGTTTTAAGAAAATTCTTTAATATAGTAAACAATTTTTATACCTTGCTTTATCAATATGATGTTCACATAAGACATTGATGGTCAAGCAAATGTTTCTTAAAAGAAAGGTTAAGTGGTTTGGAAGAGTAGGTGGACAGAGGAGTAAGAGGTCTAGAAGATTAAGTGGTTTGTACAGTAAATGGTTTGGAAATAACACCGATACAAAAATTTGCCAATTATTTAAATATTTCACGTATAACTAGATTTTCCATTTTTCCTTGAAAGCATGTCACACTCAACAGATGAGGAACAATTAGTGAGACACTTGCGAGTGTGACGTGGCTGACGGTAGACTCACCTCGGCAGCTTCCTCCAGCTCACCCTCCAACTTGCGTGTACAACTGGGACGCCCTTTTTTCAAGGTCAGGAGTAATTTGGCATCCTGTTCCATGATTGACAGATGAATGTACTCTCTGATAATAAATTAAAATTAACAATATACATAAAAAATTTATACTTCAATTTAAAAACAAACAAGGTTTTAATAAAATATTCTGAAAAACAGTATCTGTAAATAGAAAATAAAACAATTACAGAAGCACAGCTAGACATCAATATATCTTGAGCAAGAAAAGAAGCCATTTTCTGAGGTAGGTTTTGAATAATGAGTACCAGGAAGGAAATAATTACACTACCTACTTGAAATAACATTTTCAGATGTATTTTTTCATTGCTGAGGCTATGTAGTTAGTTGTTACTAACTGCTCTCTATCTGCTTTACTATGTTATCAGTATATTTGTACATTTTATAAATTGTTATTTATTGGTTAACATTAAATAACAATGTTATTTTAATTAATTTAAAGTAAATAGGTTTTATACTACAATTATTCATGACCATTTATTTTCATAATAATCAACACTAAACTGTGGAGCTAATCAGGGAATACTTACATCTTGTAATTTTATATTTATAACAACAATGTTCAATACCTCATCTGCAAAGTCATTCATTCTGAAACTAATGTACAAAACTCCACCTCTAAATCATTAAGAAAAATTATACACAATGTTTTTCCGGTCATTCTACACAGGGCAAAGATGGTCATATTTCTGTTTCAGGATGATCAACGATTTACCATAAAATGTGTTTATTTGTAGCTTTATTGATGTGCATCTTACCGAACAGTTTACACAACACAGTGCTCCTGCGCTCCTTCATTGCAATTCCAGTCCCGTGAGATCTATGTCAAGCCCCACGGTCTCAAAAACAATAACAATCAGCATCCTCAAATATTTCATTCGTCTGGAGATATGTGCAAATGATTGTGGCAGGTCATATTATGTACTATACGGTCGGAAAATGAAGAGGATGACATTTCATAGTAAGATTTACCGAGATGGTGCTTTCTAATATTTCTAGTACTGAGACGTTTTTTCTCCGTTCATAATTCAGTATTTTCTTCATTTAGTTCTATCTTAGCTCTATCACTGCATCAATTCTATTCATTCATATATAATTATGTACCGTGAAAATTTGTGTTCCAGGTTGCTCTCATAGTTTCATATCATCGCTTGCGCTTAACTTCAAAATTACGCAGAATTTTTTGCAATCAGCCCAACCTCAACATATTCCATACCCCCACAATTACAACTGGCAGCAATTCTACATGAAGCCAAATCCTCGTTTTATGATCAGCCAAAAATCTATTACCGTTCCTTATACATAACCGTAGCTAAGGCCAACCAAAATGAACTCTAACACAACTCGCACATAATTCAGCTCGAAACTCCCTCCAAGATCAGCTGTTCTTCACGCACGACACTCACAATCAGAGTGACTTCTACCCTGAAATGAAAATAAAGTTGTCCTAGAAAAACACTCGCACATATACAACTTATTATTCCACTAGTGTTATAAAACACGAAGTTCAATAACCTAAAGGTTTTTCAAATAATTAATATTATAATCTGTTTGAAGAGTCAATCATATTCTATGGACTGTCTGCTAATTATGTGTTCGTTTATTTTTAATGAATCTCATACATACAGGGAATCCTCGGGCACGAACGAGTTCCGTTCTTACAAAGGTTCGTAAGTCGGTTTGGTACGTAGGTCGGAACTTGGGCCTATACGTCACGGAAATATGAACTTACATACGTAAATCATACCAACTAATGATGAGAATATGTACATATATATAACATGAACAAAATATAGTGTTCTGTCTGGTACCCGGAGAGACAGGTTATTTTGAAAGAATTCGTTCTCTGTCTTTTACGATCGTACCGACCGTTGAACGGCTCAAATTTAAAGCTTTAACAATGATTGTCTGCATTTATTCCTCTTCAGAGCGCTTAATAATGTCTAATTTAAATTTCACAGTGATGGCTTTTTTTTTGATGCAACACTGGCATCAGCTGTATGTTTGGGAGCCATGATTATATTTCAAACAAGGGTGAAAACGAGGGGAAAAAACTACGGAGCTCAGAGATAACAACGAAAGGTACAATCTAATATGACGTACTGGGTGAGCATCTTCCTCGTTTATGCACCGCTTTACCATTCAGTCGTGCATGCAAAACAACTGGTACTACGCTCGGCTCGCAAGCTACGAACAGATCGCCGTGAAGCGAAACATTTTTTATTAAGATTTGTTGGCACTCGTTCGTAACGGCGAGTTGCCGTAAGTCGAAATGTCGTAAATCGCTACAATTTTTTAAGGTATGGCTGAAATCCTAAAATGAAATATGTCAATCAGGGTAATATGAAAAGTTCCTTTTTGAAATTTACTAACTGGTCATTTGACGTAATACGACAGCCATCGTCAAAATTTAAATTATTACTCTACGAGAAATCCAATACAAAATACACCAATATTGTTAAAACGAAAACGAAGCTTGAGGAATCAATGAGAGTAGATTTAAAAGTTGAATATGTAATAAGTTATTAGGATAACCCATTAATAGATCCATATTGAGTTGCAGTACATCGGAAGTTCCATGGTTGTACATCTGCCGCTTATTATCAAAAATAAATGAGTACTCTACTGCGTTGAATAATATCGAAAACTACATATCAGAGAAAGACAATAAATGAGAAAGGTAAGTCAAATATATTGTACCATAATATATATATATATATATAAGTCGGTATATATTATATATATGTATTTATTTTAAGCATTATTTTAGAAGAAAACCACTGCACATTTAGCGTTGTTAGCGATTAGAAATTAAAACAAAACTGTGGTCGCATTATTGAATGGTGACCTTTATCTAGAGACAACTGTAGTTTGTCACTAACGTTTTCCTGTATTTTGCTGCATCGAAATGGATTTTCGTACAGAGAGACGTGAGAATATCACTACTTTCGGTCGCCACTTTGGGGTATGAGAGTCACCAATGTGTGGGGCAGTGTTTTTCTTGGTTCACAAATATATGAAGGTATGATTCAGCATGAGATATAATAGCATGAGAGGCTGCATAGGTTGAGGCTTAACAACAAAAGCCATATCCAGATTATATAATTTAAGACTTAAGTTACTTGAGCAAGAGACAGGGAACCCAGAACTTGAGAGTGGCAGAGAGAGAGAGACCTGAGACTCGTCGGATTAGAGCTAAAAAGTGAAAGAAAACAAGCTGAAATTAAGTGATCCTTATTAATTTCGGACATCACATCACCTGGACAATGGCAGTCTTCAGTGATGCTATGGTGCTATGAGGATGTCGATTAATCTCCATTTCAATAACGTCCCACACGTAAGAGTATATAGGGTTTAATACTGGCGAGTTTGGGGGCTACAAATTGGGGGTCACATGATTGTAAAAATTCTCTGATAACCAATCTTGAGTTACTAAGGCTTTGTGAGAAGGTGCTGACTCTTCTCTTGCTGAAAGATGTATGCCCTTCCATTGGATACTTTATTTATTCAGAGCTCAACAACCGTTTTTAGAACATCAATGTGTCCAGCAGCATTTACACAAAGACCCTGGGGAAAAATGTAAGATGGCGTGACATGACCTTCACTACTCACAACTCATAAAACCACCACAATAGCCGGAAATTTGGTGTGTATCAACCTGGGTACTTCAGAAGGATCTGCATGAATAATTTAAATAGGTTATCTAGCTAAAAAAGTTTTAAATGACATAATTTTTAATGACATATTCATATATATTATAAATGATTCGAGTGTGTAATGAATTGAAAACGACATGTCCTGAAATAGCGCTCGCACCCTGTACGTATGTGATTTATGCGTAATTACCAGACTCTGAGAAGCAGCGGGGTGCGTTGCCATGACTACCCACTCTCCAGGTTGTAGGCCTATGTAGCGTCAAGATGCATCCATACAGAAGCACGTAGCATCAAATACAACCAGGAATAGAATAAGAATGTTACGTGGAATGAAACCATGAATACATTCATAGTAATAAAAATAATAATGTTACAAGGAAGATTAAACTTGGTGTGTCTTGAAAGCAGTGCACAATTCCGCGCAAGGTGCTACATAAACAGGGAGAAACGACATTTTATTGAGTTAAATATTTTAACATTTCCATTGTTTTCAATTTGACGTCACGCTTAAATAAATATCTTTGTTCTTGTTATCAGTTTTGGGCGAGAATTTTCGCTGTCGCCGATGATGAATGCATGTTTGGAGCATATACTTTTTGTTAAGCATTCTGTTATGCAATTACTTGAATGTTTTACATTCCGGTTGTTTCCTGTTTGTTGAACTTTAGCTTAGGATTTCTTACACGCTTGTCAGGGGAACATAAGTACGAACAAAGTGTTCAACAGCGGTGTTGATTGAAATGGAACTTGTAGAATTACATGGTTGCCGACAATTAGAAGGTGAATGAAATACCTGTAACATTGAATAGTTTAGTTTTCACAGCATAAGTTAGGAATATAAAAAGAATTACAACAAAGATATCGGTGCTGTACATCTCACCGGACTGGAATCTTACACGGGTGCTCGAACAAGTTATTTAAGCTAAAATATGTCGACGGTATTTACTCCGAATATTTTGATACCTTTCCGACCGACATGTCTAACGTTGGAATTATGCATAAGTTCTATGTAAGGTGGCACCAATGGTACCTCGAGAGTATGAACATTTTTACATTATTATGATATGTAGAAAACATAAATAATATAAATGCTATTTTCCATTATGACAGCATGATTATAAAACCATTCGAATTTTACCCAACAGTGATATGAAATGTCCAAATTAATATTTTCTAACAATAAATAGCTTGTAAATACGAGATTTATTTGAAAATAACCTTCTCCTTCTCAAACAATTTTGTTTGTTTGTGCTAACAAGACGCTTGTACATATACTGGATTATTTATTGATCAGAGAAAGGCTCAGGCACATACTGTGCATAGGCCTATGTACTACAACAGAAGTCTTTTTAACTGGCACCCATGGTACTTTGCAGTTGCCGGTTAATATCACCCAAGTCACCACAAACAATTCATAGACACGCTAGACTTAAACGAAAAACAATATCAATTGCTTAAAGCAGTTAAAGAAGAAAAAAATAATGAATAAATATATAAAGCTTGGCCAGTGAGTGCCGGTTTAAAGGAATTCTACTGTATACGTGAGGTTTCGATGCAATTCTCTATTATTGAGTTAGACTCACAGAAGTAAGAAATTTACAAGGACCGCAAGAAAGAATTTGTACATGACTGTGCAGCTAATCACATCCCGCAATGTAGGAAAATTTTTAAACTCAGGAGAAATGATGATCAAGAATTCAAAATGAAAGTGTTATGCATTAGCGTATATATGATGCCATGTATCGTCTCATCATAAGAGCATTATAGCTCTCCTTCTAAATCTGGAGTGATTTATACTTGAGTAAATGAGAAGTAAAATTACGTCCCAATTGTACGCTTGAAGTTAAACTCCCTATGAGGTTTCATTAAATAATTTGCAAAAACAATGGTTGTATGTAAATAATAATAATGCAAATGTTCAAAAAATGTAACACAATTTTTTTCTAGGCTTCTCAGTGATGTACAATAAATATGCTCAAAAATATCGTAAGTTTAAGCATAATCTTTCTTCACTTTTTTCAGCAATATTTATAGCAAATAAAATGTATTGTAACCTAATTTTCCGATCGGAAGTTTCTATTATTACTTTTATTAATATGTATTACTATTTATGAAACGGAAAAATGTTATAAACAGAGACATGTTAATTCATTTGTTTTAATGAATTTACTTTTTCTTGTTTTTCATTATTACAGTAACATTGATACCGTGAGTAAGAACTAGCGGTGAGAGCCCAGACTGCGTGTGGTTCACAGGATCTTGTTTGACTGCTGACAACTGTCAAGTACAACTAGATTTCTCATTTCTGAACGATACTCTAAAATTGACATCAAAATGTAAATTTCAAGAAACATGAGGTGACATGTGTTAGTGTTGATTTCAAAGTCATAATGACCGTTGTGATTATGATATGAATTACAAATTCTTAGTGTATAAAGTTATGATGCTTCTATTAGGTTGATTTTCTTATTCTATAAAGTACTCGAAAATACAATCAGAAGCATTGCACAAGTAATTTAGTTCGTTTTCACAAATAATATCGGCATTTTTGAACGGAATTTTGAAAAGTAGAGATAAGTCGAATAGTACAAAAGTGAAGAACAAGGTTTTGATGTTATGTTAATATAGTGAAGTACAGCAGCACAAAATGACTTTAAAATGAGAACGACACTCACATGAAGGCTCCCTATGCTTGGTTCTGTAAGTGAAGGCAGCAGATGGTTGTGGGGATTGCGGCAAGATAACTTCCTTTTTTAAAAGGCAGTTCCTTTCAAAAAAGGACCTAATGTTGCCGCACCCTGTACGACGCCGTGTTGAATGGTAGTCTTCATTAAACAGGAATTTTAGTTAACAATTCAATGTTGTGTTCAAAGTAAGTAACATAAGAGAAAGAGAAGGTACACATAGGCTCATATTATTTAGTGCGTCATAAAACTTAACAAAATTTGGCCTAAATGATCTTTAATATGAGATACGTAATGCAGTATATACAAATAGGAACTACTTTGGCAGGAGGTTTGCTTTCGTCGAGATATGAGATTATATACAAATGTACACGATGAAGCATGAAATTATTATTTTTATACACACAAAGCGTGAGTTTACTCTGTATGAATAAAAAGTTACCGGTCAAGTTTGTATGTTACACCCACGCTAATTCTGATTCTAATTGCAATGATTTTCTTCAATTATGAAACATTATAGAAAATTAACAAAAGTTCGCGGTATTTCTTGTTAATACGACGAATAAGCTTACAGGGCAGTGCAGGACTTGTAGACTGAACAGAAGATTAAAAAGTAAATAAAAAGAGCAAGACGAAGATTAAAGAGCAAGGTCTATCCTGTAAGATTTAAATTGAAACCGGCATCTCTTCCGTCAACTTTGTTACACGTGATGCAGCTGTTGTAACCAAATGCAGTTAGCTAAAATTAGGTCAACAAATTGAGGTTCAGATTCAATATAACTGTAGCAAAAGTAACTAATGTTATAGAATAAGTAGAAGTAACAAACGTCGTATAAAAACGTCAAAATCTTAACAAGTTAATCGAGCATAGGAGCAACAAAGTTTCTTCATTTGGATCTTTTGAGTAGAAGCTTGCAACAGTAAAATTATTTGGGAGTTGAATATATTTCTGGTTTCTTCGAAACGATCAAGTAAAATGCCCAAAAATTTATTACGTGCAAATATGTACTGTGTCTGCATATGAGATTTGAAACAATTATCTGTTGCATTGTACGAGCATATGCGCTTTGGAACCTTTCCTGAGAGAAATTAATTCAAAGTATATGTGACCAAAATACTTTGCAATGATGTGCCAACAAAATCAAGCATCTCTTACTTCAAGTTTCTGTACAAAATGTAACACGTTGTGTTATCATATTAATACTTTGAACACTTATCTTACATTCTGAGTGATATGAATGGATTATTAAGCATAAGTTTCTAAAGGTTACACTCGCAAGATATCGAGCGCTTGCTGCTTCCCGTGAGTGAGTCGTTTCATTCAACTCGTATATTGAGTCTTTTTCATTATCATTATTGCAATCATTATGAATTTATCATTACTATCATCATTTGTATTTCATTATTTGGTTTTTAATATTTTTCTGACTGAACGAACACAGCCACCACGGGCGATGGCAGCAATGAGGAGGACAATCTTCATGTGCGTAGGCGCTTCAAGATTGCCAGTTTCTTGCATTGATTTTGTTCCTTGAAACTTATTATCTCGACGAGTTTGCCGTATATTTAAAACATGACCATGTTTTAGAAAGATATTTCTTAATACTTTCTCTAACTTATGAATTTCACCAAGACTTGGACTGCACACATAATATGATGCATGGCCTTATGCTCTCTCACGTTGACTATTTTCATTAAAACTTATACTTTACTCATCATACAGTGACAGTTTGTCCTACTGATGAACAGGACTGGTGGAGTGTGGACTGAAGTAGCGGCTGAAGTGTAGACTAGAGGGTAGACTGAAGTCTGGGCTGAAGTGTAGGCTGGAGTGTGGACTGAACTCAGGAGACTTGCAGAGGGAGTGTCGAGGAGGGGGAGTGGTGTGAGGAGGGGGAGT
>VCRD01000387.1:0-10604 GCA_006783055.1 Trinorchestia longiramus
CTGCATTACAGGATGTTCGGTGTCTGTGTTACAGGATGTTCGGTGACTGCATTAGCGGGTGTTCGGTGGCTACATTGTCTTCTAAACGCCCGCAGTATTGCACGCTTCCCATGTGATCTTTGTGTTTGGTGACCATGCTATTCATATATTGCTGAGTACATACATAAATGCTTCATTTCAATAGGGAGGCGGTAGACTGTTTTCGATGCTTTGTGCAAAGCTTAGTTTTTAAAATCATTTTTTGGAGAATCAATGTTCAAGGAGCTTAAAGATAATATTTGAAGGCCTTGACTTTGAATTGCGAGTTCTGTTTTTCATTTCTGCGTCCAGTAGCTACATATAAGACATAGGACAGCCAGATGAGCTGTGAAGTCTAAATTAGCATGCACCGAATATCACCTCAAAAATAACCTTTTAAATAATCTTAATTCATAATATTAGAAATGTACTTTTTAGTAATAAGTGGCCGATGGTCTTATCAGGCATAGAATGTGCCTCGGGAATCCATCTGAACCGAAAGAAAATTGAATATATACAACATGTGACTCAAGCTTTAGTTGTTTGTTTATTCGTCTTTTGTGTTAACTCATGACGTGTTCAAAAGTATATGTACTTTTTATGGCATATAATATTTTCGGTTTTTGAAGTTTCCGTGTTTTTACGAAGTGCTTGTTGATTATTTACTACCCTATGTAAAATATGTATTGTGTTGAACCTTCAAAACTGTATTTTGGTGCAACCAACGATTATACATCACCAGCTTGGTCGACATCACCAGCTTGGTCGACTGGTGAGCGAACCTGCTTGCGATCGGAAAGACCCGGGTTCGAATCCCGCTGCCGACATGGTTGACGTAGCTAGAATTACGGCATGGGACTTGGGTAACCGAATAATTATCGAAGTGATTATCCGACCCAAGAATGGGCCAGAAGGTTCATTCCTATAGCCTCATTCTATTCTATTCTATTCTATTCTATACTTGTACCAAATAAACTTTATCGGTCACTGGTACGAGTTGTTCCCGCAACAACGTTAAACTAAATCGTAAAACATGAACTTGGTTAAAGTCTCAATTTTTCATTCATCAAAGTATTTATTCTGTGAACACAGTATAGCTAATGAAAAGAAGAAAGTGGTCAGTTTTTTGCCGGTACTACATAATTTCGTCCAGGCTAGTGCTGTGATGCAAAGGAAGAGGTAGCGAGAGAGCAGGGTATAATTTTTCGAACTTACGTTCAAAAATCGACTACTCCTCTGTCGTAGGAAAAAAATATTGGTGGATGTAGCTAGAGTGAACAACAGTGCGTCAATGTAAATTAAAAGCTGATCTTATTTGAGTTAACAACTTCGAAGAGTTTTAAAAATTGTCCTGTATAAGTATTCTAAAAGAAGCGGTGATTGGAAATCGAGAACGTTTCTCATTTGCCCTGAACACTGCAACCTGTTCAGAAAAATGGGAGCGATTAACCCACTGCTTACTAGCGCAATGTATTGTCTCCCTTCATTTTTACTAAATAATTCATTGGTAGATAGAATCAATCTGTATGAATATTTTCCTGAAATATATTCATAAATCCTTTCATAGGAGTGAATAGAACAGATGGCTCTATTTGAAAGCTTAACACGTTGACTCCGAAGTGGTACGTATGTGTACCACTTAGGTTAGGTTCTGTAATTTTTTCAGATCCTTCTAGTGACTATGCATACAAAGTGAAGTTTTACACTAATCAGGCAATCGGAGTCAACGTGTTAAGATAACCTCGTTATAGGATGCAATCGACAAGAACAAGTATTTGATGGTAGGAATTATTGGTACCATGCTCGTTCAAACGAAGTAACTAACACCGTCACGCAATTGTAATGCACGAAAGTTTTACTATTAATATGAAAATGTACATATACACTATGTAGCCAAGAGTCACAAATCCGAGGTCACGTCTGTTTATTTTGTATTTATTTAGCGCNTGACTGTGTTACAGGATGTTCGGTGACTGCATTACAGGATGTTCGGTGTCTGTGTTACAGGATGTTCGGTGACTGCATTAGCGGGTGTTCGGTGGCTACATTGTCTTCTAAACGCCCGGAGTATTGCACGCTTCCCATGTGATCTTTGTGTTTGGTGACCATGCTATTCATATATTGCTGAGTACATACATAAATGCTTCATTTCAATAGGGAGGCGGTAGACTGTTTTCGATGCTTTGTGCAAAGCTTAGTTTTTAAAATTATTTCTTGGAGAATCAATGTTCAAGAAGCTTAAAGATAATATTTGAAGGCCTTGACTTTGAATTGCGAGTTCTGTTCTGAATTTCTACGTCCAGTAGCTACATATAAGACATAGGACAGCCAGATGAGCTGTGAAGTCTAAATTAGCATGCACCGAATATCACCTCAAAAATAACCTTTTAAATAATCTTAATTCATAATATTAGAAATGTACTTTTTAGTAATAAGTGGCCGATGGTCTTATCAGGCATAGAATGTGCCTCGGGAATCCACCTGAACCGAAAAAAAATTGAATATAAATAACATGTGACTCAAGCTTTAGTTGTTTGTTTATTCGTCTTTCGTGTTAACTCATGAAGTGTTCAAAAGTATATGTACTTTTTTTGGCATATAATGTTTTCGGTTTTTGAAGTTTCCGTGTTTTTACGAAGTGCTTGTTGATTATTTACTACCCTATGTAAAATATGTATTGTGTTGAACCTTCAAAACTGTATTTTGGTGCAACCAACGATTATACTTGTACCAAATAAACTTTATCGGTCACTAGTACGAGTTGTTCCCGCAACAACGCTAAACTAAATCGAAAAATATGAACTTGGTTAAAGTCTCAATTTTTCATTCATCAAAATATTTATTCTGTGAACACAGTATAGGTAATGAAAAAAGGAAAGTGGTCAGTTTTTTGCCGGTACTACATAATTTCGTCCAGGCTAGTGCTGTGATGCAAAGGAAGAGGTAGCGAGAGACCAGGGTATAATTTTTCGAACTTAACACGTTGCCTGCGATTACCTAGCCGGTGCAAATCTTTACTTTGTACACACAGTCACTAGAAAGCTTTGAAAAAATTACAGAACCTAACCTGAGTGACCCACCGGTGGGTCGTATCGCACTCAACGTGTTAAGTTCCAAAATCGACTACTTCTCTGTCGTAGGAAAAAATATTGGTGGATGTAGCTAGAGTGAACAACAGTACGTCAATGTAAATTAAAAGCTGATCTTATTTGAGTTAAGAACTTCGAAGAGTTTTAAAAATTGTCGTGTATAAGTATTCTAAAAGAAGCGGTGATTGGAAATCCAGAACGTTTCTCATTTGCCCTGAACACTGCAACCTGTTCAGAAAAATGGGAGCGATTAACCCACTGCTTACTAGCGCAATGTATTGTCTCCCTTCAATTTTACTAAATTATTCATCGGTAGATAGAATCAATCCCTATGAATATTTTCCTGAAATATATTCATAAATCCTTTCATAGGTGTGAATAGAACAGATGGCTCTATTTGAAAGCTTAACACGTTGACTCCGAAGTGGTACGTATGTGTACCACTTAGGTTAGGTTCTGTAATTTTTTCAGATCCTTCTAGTGACTATGCATACAAAGTGAAGTTTTACACCAATCAGGCAATCGGAGTCAACGTGTTAAGATAACCTTGTTATAGGATGCAATCGACAAGAACAAGCATTTGATGGTAGGAATTATTGGTACCATGCTCGTTCAAACGAAGTAACTAACACCGTCACGCAATTGTAATGCACGAAAGTTTTACTATTAACACGTTGAGTGCGATTGTCTAGCCGGTGCAAATCTTTACTTTGTACACACAGTCACTAGAAAGCTTTGAAAAAATTACAGAACCTAACCTGAGCGACCCACCGGTGGGTCGTATCGCACTTAACGTGTTAATATGAAAATGTACATATACACTATGTAGCCAAGAGTCACAAATCCGAGGTCACGTCTGTTTATTTTGTATTTATTTAGCGCAGAGCTTAACTACTTTTATGCTTCGTACTTTTCCTTTCTGGCTTTACTGGCTTCTATCTCTCTACCTCTGTTGTATTATGAACAATATTTCTTAAACAGTGCAGCTTTGTGTGCCATCGTTGAGCTTCATACGCTGCGTAATTAAAATGTCATTCCTGTGAGTGTTTTCATCGCTCTCGTTCTCAATTTTTTCTTAGATATCGTAAAAATGCTTAGTTTATTATCATAAGATCATCGGCAACCTGTTAGCTCGATTCAACAGTATATCTTATTAGTTTGTTTTCAGATTTTCGGTTTCTTGATGGCGAGTTGTTTTAAAGTGTCCATTTGAGTTCTTATGTCAGTTACGAAAGCCACTAACTAATGTTTTGTGCTGCTGGTGGCTATTTTGTCGCTTGTGGTACAAGGTACTTGTTTTTCCACACAGTTAAAATTAGGATTAGGAAATATTAGACTGGTACGGCCAGTTGGGACTGTTTGTGGCCCAGAAGTAGCGAGCAATGAGCGTTCTCCGCAGAATGCCGAGGTCGTTACTCTCTATTATGACTGTTGATGGTCTACCCAAGTTCCATACTAAATGCTAATGGAAGAAAGGATCGTCTTTATCAGTGGCTGTGCTATCTTTGCTCTGCAACTCGTTGCGTGCTGAACTACTCACTTCAACCTTTGATGGCAGGACCTTAATTGTCCACAAAACACTTCCAAAGATTTCCATCGCTGGTGGTAAAGCAGTGAATGCAGATCATGTTGTTGGCCAAAAAGGTAAATGGCTTTCTTTTATCAGGCACTTCTCTTCAAGTGTGAGAAGATTGGCATGTTGCATAGTTTAGCTGGACCATCACATAGGTGGGCATTATGAGCATGAAGTTTTTTTCCATGAAGTGGTCGTAGAATGACAACACACGGACGCAGTTCAGTCGATTACCGCACGGAAAAACTGCAAGTAGGGTGGGTTTTCAGCAGAAACAATCTCCAAATTTTCCCTAGTAGATTATAGGCGTTTCCATCGTCTAACACATGAAGATGAAATCTGCAAAAAAGGGGAAATCCATCTCCCCTCACTTAGTGCTTTAGTTTAACTTGCTAGGTTCTGCAGAAAGTCAAATTCCTTACTTTATGATAAATATATATTGTGTGCTACCCGCACTAAAATTTTCAAGTAACAAATATTAGCTTAAATCATTACAAATGTACGTACTCTGAACGAGTTTTTACCGTGTAAGTTGGAACGAACAAAGAACAAAATAATACTAGCATTTGAGAATTAGGAGAGCGTCAAATTCACAACTTAAATTTGTTACATTTCGATTTGGTGCATAGGTGTTCTCATTACAAGTGTATGGTACTCTAATAATTAAATTTTACGACCTTTAGTAATTTTTCTATCAGTTTCTACCTGTAAATTATAAATTGTACAACCGGTCAGTCATCTTTTATTCTTTTATTAGAGATGGAAACTTCAATACAATGGTATTCATAGACTTGTAACGAATTTCATTTTCAACGGGGCATTTGAACAGCAAAATCACAAACTGGTCGAGTGCCTTGTCGACTTTTTCGGCGAAAATATTTCTTGCCTAGTGAGATGATAAATTGTCTTGCATCCCATTTTAATTAGTAGCCTATTCCAGCAGCTTAAATTTCAATTCTTAGGCTTGTAAATTTTTACAGACGGAATTCGTGCTTCGTATTAAAAACTTTCCGTTGCATGCGTTTGCAAAGCGATTTATTTTATACATGTTTTACGTGTCAACCGATATCCGATGTCAGTTGAATCGGTATGCAATCCTTCAATTCAAATGGCCTTATCATACGTAAGGAAAATATTGTTATTCGAGGTAAAAATGCAATGTTAGATAATTTGCGTTATCGGCTTTAGTAAAAAATTAACTATTGTGTCAATGATGAGCAGGTACCAGAAATATTCTATTTCTTAGCCACATTTTATTAAAAAAAATCGGATTCAGTACTCACGTTTCTACTGTTTGCGTATTAAGCATCATCAGACATCAATTTGGATTTAGTCTATCATTTCATCATTCCTACTGTTTAGTAAATTTTATTACCATTAGTACGTTCATATTGAAGTTTCAGTATTGACTTCAGCACGATCTCTCTCATCTCTCTCAATATCCACTTAGCTCCGACCTCGCATGTCTCTTCAAAAGAGTTATCATAGAAAATTTTCCCGGTTCAGTAAAATATTTCCTTTGAAATCTGATTTGGTCCGAGAGCAAGCGCCGTGGGCAGTAATCCGTCTCAAGTTAGGTTGACGTTAACTATACGAAGCCATTGGTTCTTGAGTTGTATACGTTTTATGGGATACACTGAAGTTTAGTCGCTTCACTCCTGCCTTCGTTTCTTGAAAATGTACTTTCTTTTCCTTTGATGCCGTTCCTACAAGAGCTTAACCGAGAATTAACTTGTTTTTTTATAGGTTTCTTAGATAACACTCGAATTTCAGTCTAAAGTTGTTGAGAATTTTACTTTTTGCCTATCTTTTCCTTTTGTACGCGAAGCAAATAAATGAAGCTCCGTGGCAGCCACCAGCTTGGTAAGTTTCTATTGTATTCGTCGAAGAATTCATGAAGGAGCACTCAACTACTTATTTCTTCCTCGTCTTCTTTCCGGGGCAGCAAACCTCCTGGTTGTCGGTGCAATGCTTTTACTAGCAGAGCGCAAGTCTTCCGTCTTCGTAACGCCATCCTTTAATGTCACAACTTGAGAAAGAACCACAAGAACTAGACACTGACTCAATCATCGTGTACCAAGAATCTGACATGAGTTGGACTCAAGTGGGAAACTGGACTTCAATTTTCCAGAACACCAGTTTTGGCTCAAATAAAGACCGTTCCCAACGCGTAACTGAATGTGTGCGCTCTTCGTAGACCAAATTTAAGTGTTATGGTGATGGAGACTGTCAAAGAGCCCTCAAAAATTTACGTCTTCATCCACCCAGGATGTAAAAACAATTTACCAAGCTCTGCCAGTTTCCTCAAACTTTGATCAATACTTTTGGTTATAAGATATAAGACTGAATTCCTTACATTATAAAATCATTGATTTAGTTGGGAAATGTTTGACTATCACTTATTTAATGCATAATTTCGATTCTCTAGCTGTTTTTCAAATGTTTTTACAACCTTGATGATCTAGTCCATTTTGTACAAGAGCATCTAAATAACTCCGCCCAATCCAAGAAAGAAGAGTAGTTTAGAGATCACAGTTTGCATCATGGTTAAATTCTGACACATGCAGATTGTGCTTGCTGCTGAAGCGTTTCAAAGGCCTGAACCGAGATAACCAGAACCAGACCTGTCTCTGGAAACCACCGATAAGGGAGTATCTGACGAGTATTTTTACTGTAGCGTTGGCTGGCCTATAGTCCACGGGGAGTTGATGCCAAAGTTCATCGGTGTGTTTGTTGGAACCGACCCAACTGCAATATGCTCTGGCCACTCGCTCCAAGCTGGCTCTTATGCGAGTGCAACCGTCATAAGGCTCTGGCTCTTAATGAAATTGTTGTGCAATGTACAAAAATAAGTACAAATTGTAGCTAAATCAATACATGTCATAGTAAATTATTGTACCTCACTGTAAGGCCTGCTTCAGGATTTGGAGAGCATTTAGTGTACAGATATATTGTAGGTAAAATTATTCATTTATATATATTTGCGTACGCACCTCTTTCCATGATGAGAATTATAGTTGGTTAATCCTAAATTATTACTAAGAGTTTTTCTGTAACTCGTCATAGATATTTGAGACACGAGATAGGTAGATATTTTTCCATCGAGCGCTTGTTCAGCTTTGAAATATAATTTCTTACGTAGAAAATTCAATTTCCGACGCATAAGACTACTGACGAGTTTTATGCAACGTGTTGGGTGTCGCAGCTGCTTTTAAATTATCATCCGTAACTCAGATTTTAACTTCGGTCTAGCGCTAAAATAACTATCGAGGTAGCGTACCTCTGACAAAATTCAAGTGACATTTTTTTCTGAGAATGTCTCATTGTAGGAGAACTTGGAAAACTCAAGTCAAAATCTTAACGATCAAGAACAACTCGAAGTTCATTTAAAGCACCGTTCATTCTCACCTAAATTCTTACCGCAAGTCTGTACACATTGTAACTTATTGTCCCTTGTTTTCTCCAAGCAGGTCTTTGCCGACGCCATTTTGGCTTAGCATTTGACATTTATATTCAATAATTAGAGCACACTCTTAACCTTTTATGGGGTTTCAGAGCATCTTCAGACACTAGCGTAATTGCGTCTCCGCCATTGTTGGTGTAGTTTTACCCTGTGAGAGCAAATGGTCCTCTTATATATGATAGGAGTAACTGTCAGCAGGGCTCAATTTTACGACTAGGAAAGGGATAGCTGCCTCAGAACTTCGGGAGCTGCGAGGGTAATTGCGAGCCTAGGAATCACGACGACTTGTGCTCGCCAAGCTCTTCCGGAATTGAACTGAAAAATCCAATAACCTTTGGGAACGAACAGAAGTAACCAAGGTGTCTCCGGGTGAAGAAAAGGCGCTTATGAACGATGACGTCTATTTTCATGGACGATTTTATTGGAAACTTAATGCCATTATAACTTGTTATTTTATGGGATTTGTACAAGGAAGTAAATTCAGAATTTAAATAATATTAGTTAGTAGAACGTTGACGCTTGTTTGTATTAATTTAATTTATAGTTCAATGTTTGCAAGTTGCTCAACTACACCGTTTGAAATGTTGTAATGATTTTACCGTAAATATGGTTGACGTCTGCAAAACCAGTGGCAGTAATTATCCAATATCAAGTATTTGAAATACTCATTAAAAAAATTTCACGATGATTATATTCTAATACAACGTTAGCACATTTTGAACAGTGAGAATAAACAAATGAATTCCAAGTTTTGTGGGTCATTTATTTTTACGGATGTAAAATTTAGAAACAAATCGAGCTTTAACAATGTGGCTGTCAATTGCTTTGTATAAATGATACTTATTCCAAACTCACTTGAGTTCCAGTCATCAGTTATTAAATTAGAAAATCTATATTTTGCTTAAAAACCATCTCTAAATCATTTTTATTAATATATTTTGTGACTGATTGAAACATTTGTTTAGATTTTACTCATTTACTAATGCAAAGTGTCGAATATTAAACAAAATTCTTCGCCGCAAGCTAGAGCAGAAACTGCATTTACGGTTTGTCACTATATTGAGAAAGGTTGAAAGTTCTGAACAAATAATGAATTTAGAGCATCAAACTTCATAACATCAATGCAAATAATAATTGCATGGCATGATAATACACCTAACGCAGTATTTTATAAACCTGAAATTATAAATAGAAAGTTATAAAACAATCGATGAAATTTTTGATTGAAATTGGCGGCGCTTCGAGTTTATGCTAACGTGTTTCACCGTAAAACCTTTTTGAAGTCCATGAACTCTACTTCCAATAATTTAATCGTTCATTCATACTTTTTTGTGCTATTTGCTGTACGATTCATAATTCACTATACCATTTATAAATTCTTCAGTAATTTACTATACGCTCTATGATTTACACTATCATTCATAATTTGTTGTGTCATTCGCGCTACTTCATAATTTACCATGATACTCATGTGCTTCTGTTTCATTTACTTTACTTTCTGTAATTTACACTTTCATCCTTAATTTGGATTGCCATTCACTCTACTCTCTATGATTTACACCATCATTCAGAATTTGTTGTGCTGTTTGCTCTTTTATCCCTTGTTTAATGCCCAGGACATCAAATGCGTTTTGTATTTCTCTAGGTCTCATTTTGGAATAACACTCATTTTAATTTAGTCAAGTCACTAATTACCATTCTTTAATTAGTTGTTTTACAAACGAGAAAGCAGTAAAAAGTTTCGATTTCCAAGGAAAAACCCCAAAAACCAAATTGGCGTATTTCATTTCTTAAATATAATTTACCAGAGTTATTTTCAGAATGGGGGTTGGTGCAAATATTAATCACGAATCATTCGTTAAATTTTCTCAGTTTATGCACGAATAATATTGTGCTTAATTTTTGTTCGTAATATTTCTTTCCAAGAGGTTTATCATTATTGTGTTTTTCAAAATTTACTCTAAATGATTTAGAGTGTGCTTGGCATTAAATACGTTAATCAGTGAAAATCACTGGTATTTTATTTGCTAGTACTGGAATGTCAATTTAGGTATACAAGTAAATAATGACGTTGAAAATGAGTAAATGATGGTTTCTACTCTTCCAAGTCATTCAGAATATGGGTATGACATTTTATATCTCTTTTCTGATATCATATTTTCAATTCTGACAAATACTTTGAGTCGGTTTGATTATTTAGGTCATCTTCATTTTGTGTTATCGGCATAACCAAGGACCAACAGAGAACAATAGCCAACCAAGAAAGCAGGATCATGAGTTAATATGCCATCAAAATTAAACTTGATTACGCAGAAATAAATTCTCGGTGACATCGATTCGGTATTGTTGAATTTTTAATGTAAACGGGCATTTTGGAAGTGCAATCAATGAGCTATCGTAGTATAGAATAAAGGACGTACCCTGCCCTGTCAACGCATGGAGCAATCAATTGATAAATGGC
>VCRD01000387.1:10718-35144 GCA_006783055.1 Trinorchestia longiramus
TATTTAGGTCATCTTCATTTTGTGTTCTCGGCATAACCAAGGACCAACAGAGAACAATAGCCAACCAAGAAAGCAGGATCATGAGTTAATACGCCATCAAAATTAAACTTGATTACGCAGAAATAAATTCTTGGTGACATCGATTCGGTATTGTTGCATTTTTAATGTAAACGGGCATTTTGGAAGTGCAATCAATGAGCTATCGTAGTATAGAATAAAGGACGTACCCTGCCCTGTCAACGCATGGAGCAATCAATTGATAAATGGCCCAGAAATTTTGGTCGAGTCATTTTAGCCATATAGAGCATAAAAAACCAAGCTCAGACAGATACTTGTACAGGCATGCTTCTGTGTATGCTGTAGTAATTCATAACTTATTCGGAATGTTATGTCTTACACAAGGTCGTGATTTAACATCCATGGGTGTGGAATTCAACATTCATTTTGATTACATCAGGATTGATGATGTTAGAATACAAGCAATTTTTTCGCTCAGTTCAACAGGATTTATAAAAGCACACTGGTATATGATCTTTTTTTAGCTAATGAATGACTTTCCCCTAGTTTCATTGATCGACTGAAACTCATTTTCAACATAATACTGCTAGATTTTCTTTCATTTCACATCCAGAAAGCCAACGTCAATATCTAATCCCAAGAGATCAGAAAGATCTAAAACTTTCACGCTCTTTTTCACAGTTTGAACAGCTAAAGAGGATGAGAACTTTAAATAATAATTGTGAGTGTAGGTTCTTCTTAAAACGCTCTTGGCTGAGGGAAAGGAGCTTAGAACGAAAGTTTGCTCAAGAAACGAGAATTGGTAGCTTTCAACTTTATTTCACGACTAATTAACGTATGTTGCACACCTACCTGTAAAATCTGTATCATGAAGTTTCATCATTGTTTAGAAGAAGTGCACACGCTCTCCATGTGAACTACTTTATTTCTTAAGTTTATGCTACTCCGTGTATGATATGATGGGAACACGTTGAATTTTGAATTTCTTGAATGAAACATCCATTCTGGGCAATCACTCTTGAGCGGGATGATTAACTTTTCTAGTTATTAAGCTTCAATAGAAGTAAATCTACGTCAAACACTAAGATGTGTTGAAGGATTTTGAAATCCTAGGTTACAATGTACCAGTAGTCCTGCGAGTACTACTTTATCCATGCCAACGCAAGTTTTCTGGTTACACTGGCCTGTTTGGTCTGTTGTGCGTGAAGGAATGATGTGTTAAGAGAATTAGGTCGAGTGAACACTCTTTTCTGAGCGCGTTGTACTGCAATTACCTATTATACTAATCTAAAGAAAAACACAAGCGTACGTAGAATACATTAGTTGCAAAATACAGGCTCTGAATCGAATGAATTTATAACAGAGTGAAGTAAGATAGGAAGCATGTATAGAGTTTAACACAGACAAATTTTCATGCAAGAGTGAGACAATAGATTGTTTCGTTTTCCTGAACCAGAAGGTGAGAACCTATCAGAAATTTCCGTCAAACTAATATATGTTGAACGCTACGGTTTATGCAATCATAGCTTTCACTAAGGTTAAAATATGATCTGAAACGATCTCAAAAGTCTGAACAGCCAAAGAAATACTGATTTTCAGTTTTATGGCTACCTAACTGATTCTATTGTTGAATGATGGAGATGACATGTTAGGCTTTGACTCGGGACATAGTTAGCATATTAATAGTTTATCATAATTATGTAGTTTCTTTCTCGAAAATGCGTTCGAGTCCTGATATATCATTGTGAATCTTCATTCGTCCTCATTCATGGAGGATCAACAATACAGTGATTCAGGATACTTTCTATTATAGAAACAAGCAGTCACATCTAAATAAAATTAGAAACCCGTTTTATGTTAGCAACACCTTCTTGATATAATGAAGGGTACAATGCAAATTAATCAAAAATATGTATTTGCTACAAATGTGAATACATGAAAAATTATTCCTCTCACAATTTTTTTCATCTTGTTTAAAAAGAAATTCAGAATCATACTGCTAACTGCACGATTGCTTAGTCAATACATGTTCCAGAACTGTTTGGATTTTGTAGAAAAAGATCGTATCTTTCCAAAGTAATTTATGTCATTCGCCTGACAGTTTCACACAGTGTGTGTCAAGCATTTTACGTAAATAAGTTTTAGGTTATTTTGTCTATTTTCTTACAATTCAAGATAAGAGTTAACGGGCTGCATTAATTTTCCATGAGATAAACAGACAGACGAACGCTTCAACAAAAAATTGAAGTTGTGTATGCTTAGGATAATTTTTTCGAGGCACAAACTTCTGATAGACACACGATCTCGTCAATGTACGGAGAAAGGCGTCAATGACTGAAGGAATATTCAAGTAAATTTCAATCCAAAATTTATTAGTAATGATAGAAAGTTTTCAATAATTTAAAACTTTCATTAGGCTGTTTGCTAACTTGTTTTTATTACTGACAGTAGGTGTATGGCAAAAATGTAGTTATATTATGAGTCTTAGTTTCCACCGATTGCTATGTTGGTGTATTTCCAAAAAAAATCTTTCTAAATGAAGCTCTGTTCTAGAAGATCAAAACAGAATCCTTGATGGCATTTGAGTGTTCTCTCGAAAGGCACACTAAACATTCTTGGTTCTCTTTCTCCGGAAAGAACCATTCCAATTTTCTCGAGTTTCTTCCGCGATGATCTGCAGGGCTCGAAATTCCCGCGATAATCCGTTGAATGTGACTTCAGTATCGCATTACAGGCTCTGCTGGATAAATCTTTACAGGAACGAACGTCTCGACACCAATCGAAAGTTCACGCCCTGACCACAATGCTCCATTACATTTTCCATGCTCTCGGTCACGATCTGTTGATTTCCGATGTTGCTCTGGTTAACTTTTTGGCCAAACAGTCACGCCACAATTGCAAATTAGGGTCGAAGTTCCCAACTTTAGTTAATACTGAACAGGTTTGTCGGTTTTAATGTTTTGTCAGCAGTATTTCTCTCCGTTTATGTAAACTAGGTTGCAGGAAATGACCGAGTATTTTCTCAAATTTTCATTACAACGATAAGTTAAAAATGACAATCTACTGAATGATAACGATTAAAGATATTGAAACCAACTTTGTTATCATTTATGTTTGATTGCAGGTGTCAAAATAAATTTATTTATACCGAATGAAGGATTTAAAGTTGACAATAATTTTGACAATTTGGATCGGGGTTTTTAATACGTACTAAGCTGCGCAGGGAGAACCAACGTTTTATTCAGCATAAAATTGCAATGTTTAAATAATTTCTTGCGGAATATATTATACAAATCAAGAGATAGAGAAGAGAGTGGATCACTGAGGGTAAGACCTACCACGCATGGAAACCTAGTCAACCAACCAAAGTGTCATGAAATATTATTTTTTTCTATTATAGTTTCTATCTCTCTCCTAGTCAAAATGCCATCTAGGACTTTTACCACATTTTTTAGAGCTTTTTTCCATATCTCCAACCGAAATTCCTAATAAATTCCCTTTTCCTAATAGTGCGAGATAAAAAGCTACAGTTTATGATTACTAATGAGCTCACCGTGTGATGAATTTTAAAATAGCTCGAAATAATGGGCTTCTGTGCATTTTTTCCAGGTAAGATGAGCCTGCCAACTCCTGTTTCTCAGGTGCCCAGTCTTCAGATAAGGTAAAGTGGGATATGTTAACAAATACATTAGAATTGTTTACATCTAAATTGCCTTCAATATTATTTTTCCTCGAGTTTCTCTCGCTTTCACGGAGGAAAGCTGCAGCTTGGATTAACTTTCACTATTTCTCGGGACTCTGATTTATCTATTACGAAAACAAGAATTTTTTCTTGTTGTTTTCGTATGTTTACTATGCAATAGTGAATTAAACTAGTTTTGGTCCATCAGAGCTAATTTTTTTTAGAAAGCAGATAGGGAAATCAAGCGTACACTCTGTAAGATCGTTTGTTCTAAATTGAGGTCTCAATTTCAGTTGATCTTGTACCCCTTCTTGTTTTCTTAAGCAAAATGCACTCAGTCCCTACTCATAGTTTCAGCTCTGCTTTCGATTTTTTCATGGTAATTCCTGCATAAGCTTCGATCCAGCTAAGCCGATAAAGAAACATGGCATAAAATATCTTCCGAGTTTCGATGGAGTGAATTTAGTAAGCATGGCATAAGTCTGGGCTGTCACGCAGATTAAGGGTGTCGAAAGTTTTGAAGTTTCGGTCGTGTTCTCACAATTTACAGTCTTAAGTGGGAGAAAAATTTCTGACGTATGTACACTACTGTGCCGATAGACATTAACAAGACTTTCTAACGTCGTCCACTTATTCAGAGGCAAATTATTGCTCTTGTATTAGATTGCTTTCAGAAAACAGCAACAAATGACCTTTTATGAGAACTAAATCTTCTGTAACAGTAATATTTTGTTCGTTATTGAATTGCACGGTTAATTCCGAACGAGTTCTTTGACGCAGTTTCATTGTTTCTGTCGTATGAACCTGTAGGCGATGGATAGGGTCCAAATAGATGGTAATACATGATGGATAGAATTGACAATAGATAGTACTTTAAATTTGTGTAGTACCGCATTCTTAAAAAATATGTATAGTTTTAATGTTAGTAAAATTTAATTGTTTGTTTCATAGGCATCACTATAAACGTACAAGTAAATCAATTAAGTGAGCTCTAAAATGAGACTCATTGCGAACTCAAAATCGTACGTCCAATTGTTATGTATTGTATGTAATTTAATGCACGCACGATATGAGAACAAAAATTTATCGTGAAAAATAAGTGAAATAAATAAAAAAACTAGCACGGTTGATGTTCAGTCAAGAAACATTTGGGAAGTTAGTTCTTTATCATTCATTATTTCTTGTTGTTTATAAAATGCATAATGTATGAGTGAAATTTTATTTATTATCACTGCACCATCCGTTTCCCGCCAACGTTATAAATTATATGCACCAACTGTTTTCGACCATGTGGAGTATTAAAAATTACCCATTACCGTGGATATAAAATGTTTTGCTGCATTTTTAACACAGAAAATCATTATAATTTTTAATATTTCCACTTCCACTGTTTGTTAGTATCCAACAAGTGTTGAAAATTCACTTCTGTAGTTGGTAAGAAAATTGAAACTTATTTAACAAAAGGTGCTTGCAGAATGTAAGGACACATTTTTGGATGGCATTTAGAGCTCGAATAAAGTACTCTCGTTTATTTCTCGAGTCATAGTTACCAAATTTAGTAATGTTATTAATCAAAGACAGAGAATGCATATACTGCTAGCTTTTCTAATAAATGTAAGCACAATTTACGACTTAACTTATTGAATAAATACTCTCAAATTCTTACCATGCTTTGGTGAATGCGTCTCTTTTATAACTTTTACCTATATTTGGTCTTCGATTTTAACTTCTTTTTGAGGCGTGAAATGCATTCAACAAGATTTTCTTGGGCGCCAGACTTGTGCCGCAAATGCAATTTTTATCTCCTCGATCGTCCCTTTGATATTTTTCTTAAGAAAAATCGCCTCTTCGTCCCCTGTTGTCGGCCTCATGGCGTATCCTGCAGCGCCTCTGGAAATACATGCCAGAAATGGCTAGCAAAATTATTCCTTCCCGATAAATTACGTATAAAAATTGATGAGAAAACTTGTTAAGAATTCTCTGAACTCGTACATTCATGTGAATTCCTTCGTGTAGTGGATCAAAGAAGCATGTTTTTCGGCACTATGATGACAAAATTGTAAGAAGCTGTTGCTGTAATGCATGCGATATGAAAAGAATAATTTTAGACGACAAAACTGTGCTGGATTTAACTGGATCATGCCATGACATCGCTGCAGCTAGATCCATCTAAGAGCTCTTGTATCATAGGAAGAAAAATCATTAGATAAAATTAAACTATGGTTTCTGAAGGATTCAAGACCGACAGAAAACGAGTATTATGAGTTAAAGGCAATACTTTGCAATCATTCGACATGCATAGATATTGCAGCTATGGCAATTGTGTATGAGAGATAATAAAGTTAAAATGTTAAATAATTTATTACTTCAATTCAGAACTGCATATCAATGGTTACTCGTGAAGATTTTCAACGTTCGTAGGGCTGCTGATTTACAATTAATTTACTTCAATCGTTATGATGAAACAAATTCGTTTTCTATGAAAGAATTTTATGGTTCAGATACTTCTGAAGCAAAACTCAATTGCCAATAATCGAGCAAACCCATGGCTAATTTCCTTGTTTTTATTAGTTTATTTTGTGAAAGACTAAAATATGATCAAGAACGATGTTTTCATCCGATCTCATCAAAGTTTGAATTTTAATGTGTCATGGGTGGCTGGAAGAAATGATAAATTCTTTTTATTGGAAAGAATTATTTCTGACAATGCTCCGTTAATTATTGGAGAATAATAGAAAATAAAAATAAGCAAATATTGGCGCTTCTATAAAATGTAGGGCACATTCTATGTTGGGAGGTTGTTTTGCTCATCAAAAAATAAAATGAGTATGAATTCCTAAAAGGATTTTTAAAAATTTTTCACTCAGCAGAAAAGACAGGACAACATGAAAAAACAAAAAACAATAATGTGAGTCGCTGGAAGTTTGTCTTTAAGAATGACTACCTCAATGTTGATGAGGTTTTTAGCTCTGAACCCCGGCATAGCTTAGGTCTATGTGTGCATACACTTGCTCAAACTGAACTAACAGTAATTATAGTAAAATTTCGCCCGGTGGCCTGTTTCTACACTGTCTGATTTTTATATAAGTTAACGCCAATGAAAAAGAATAGAATTTAACCCAGCTCAGGTGATAAAATAATGCTCACATATAGAAGCTCATTTACCGTAATTAGCAATCATGCTTTGAAACCGATATCCTGAACTGTTCAAACAAAGTAACAGTCACAAGTTTTCTCCTCTAATTCAACTCCAGTTTTGTTTTGGCAATTTTGTGACGTAAGCTCAGTTCACAAATATAGTTGAAGATATCTCAGTTGTATTGATCAAAAATATCTGTGAGATCCGAATATTCAGATCATTCTTCACAGCTTAGGTTTATGATTATGATAAAAAATTTAATTTTCATTTCAAAATTAACTGTAGGTGAATACACTCTTATAAAAAGTAATTGAATTATGGCGGCAAATTTTGGTAATGAAAATTAAGTGACAAAAATTGTTACTTTCCTCTTATTAAATGTTTCAATACCATCGAGGTGACGCTTGACTATTTACAGGGTAGTATGCGAAATCTTTAATTGATTTGCACGGTACATCAAGCCATGAGCCCTGCTGGCTTCTAGGGGAGAAGTTTGAGGAACATTTTTTGAAAACACAGCCGATTTCACCTCATCTTTTAAATTGGGAATTTTAATTCGTTGATGTCAATAAGTTTTGCAATAACAAGTTTATGAGTATTTGAGTGAGTTATTAATTAGAGGAAAATATGGGAAGGAACAGGTAGCTAGGCAATTACAGCAAATTAGGGCAATAACGAAGCTTTTTTACTTCTAAATAAATTAGCGTTTTTGCAGGAGTAAAATATTTCATATCATAAATCTGAACTTTCTACGGATGGTGAATTATTCAGTGCTGGTGACTCATTTTGAAATGCAAATGGAACTCTTAAGTTTTAGCCGAATATTTAACTTGCAGCAGTATCTTCAAATGATAAAAGAATTTTTAAATCATAACTTATTTTAAATCAACAACTTATTTTTTTCCATTTTCTCTTCCACTCGTATAATGGGATTTAAGAAAAGGAATTGTGTGTACACAATTAAAGTTAAATCACTTTTAATCACTTTTAATCACTTTTTGAAAACATGCATACATCTGCTGGAAAAATTCATGTTCTTAATATATTTACTAGGTCTGTAATACGGTCCAACAAATATGAGTTACTATTGATAGAGTTCTACAATTTTTTCCTTAGAGTGGGACCAAAATTCATATGTTCATTCATCGTCAGTATATATATATACATATATATATATATATATATATATATATATATTATTTCTTTTGTTTCGATGTCCGTTTACTATAACGGTTTATATTTTTCTCTACAAGCAGTTTTCTCCTCTGTCAATACATATGACCTCAATGTTTATTTGCATTTAATTTGACCAACAATTATAACTAGACATGTCCTATACGAACATTTTTCTCTTTTTTAGAACCTTTAGTAATTCAAATTAATAATGTCACTAGCATGAACTAGCTAAGCTCCTTACGTGAGCATCTGATGAAACGTACTAATTAAGTTTTATCGATGAAACATTTCGATGACTCCTCTTGTAATACAGAAGCAAACCAATACTTTTGAAATCCTATAATTCCACTTCATGAGTTCTCCAAGTTTTTCTACAGTACGTATAAGTGCTCCGAAATGTTAGTTTGGCATCAAAAATTGCACGTATGGAGACAAAGAAAAATTGCACGTATGGAGACAAAGGTTTACTCATTTCTTCGAGTGATTGCAGACAATTACATGGATTCTCATTAATTTCCGATAATGAGTTGGCAGACTTAATTCTTGATCGTCATTTTTCTATCTTTTCATGAAGGAAGTTTTCGACTTTACTTGATTGTCTGGGCTTCGTCAATGAGCAAAGTTTTAGGGAGTTTTCTGATTCTTTTGACCATTAAAGGTCACTAAAAAAAATCGCACTTTATAAAACCGCAAAATACGGAATAATCCGCCGAAGAGTGGACTGTAATTGGTAACCAGTTAAAAAAGTTCTTTTTCACCACCGTTCTATGATATTATGTTCAATATGGTAAGCTCTCCCTAAAATTCAGGAATGGGAGTTCATTTCACAATTGAAGAAGGCTAGCTTTGCAACACAGCTGTACATCACACCGAATAAATTTCTCTAATATTTACTATGTTAAACATTGTAAGCTCTGTGGACCAATCTAAGAATTGCCCTCATAGTTTATCTATTGAATTTTTCTGTACACTTAAAATTCGTTCAAGCTTTGTTAATTTTCAGAAAAAAAATCTCTTCATTCGTGACATTGTTTTGTCTTCCTTAAAGTTACATTAGAAATTCGAATTTGGCAAATATTTATAAATAGGAATCTGTTGATATTATTCTGGGCAAATTATCGTGTGAGTATGAGAATTTCTTGAGACTTGTCCGTATGTCGAACACACATTTGGTGTTGAAACTCGTGTGAGTTATGGTGTTATTCAAATTAATACTCAAATGTAATGAATTATTCGAGTAAATGTAGATGTCCTCGTAAACATTTTAATAAGAAAAAGTATGGAGAGAAATTTGCACTATTGGTTAGAATAAAGTTTAGATTTAGGCTACATATATGAAAAGTTCTCCGAATGTTTTCTACAGACGTATGGACGTTGGCTGGAGTGTATGCTTGAGAGGCGGGAAAAAACTACAAGGAATAATATAGGAAAATAATTCGTGTGGCAAGACATTGAAATTCTTTTTTGTCCGCAAAACTTATCTATTGTATTTTTCGGCTTATCAAAAATTATTAATTTTTCAAAAAAGTTTTCCAGTCAAAAGTTGATCAAGAAAATGATGAGTAACCATGAGTTCACGATGAACATGGTTGGTTTCTACTCAGTATACATCAGTAATTTCCTACATCATTCCTTTATAATTGAGTTAAATAAGTGTGGATTGAACAATAGTGACCTGTAAAATAGTACATACATGTGAATAGCGAGTGAACCTAAAGAAAATACAGAAAAATTCTGCCCATTGTCTAGCACAGGAAGCTTAATGCTATAAGCGAACAATGTGCCTCTGGTAACAGAATAAATTCATTACCTTGAGTGCTTTTCTGTAGGACGCACTGCAAGGCCAGCTGTTGTTTAATGCTCATCGTAATTGAGAAACTTACGGCCCAGTCCTGATTTTATGTACTGGACAGTAGTAATAATCCTTATTTGTTCCTTAAATAAGCGGAATTATGCGTACAAATGGTAACGTACGAAGGCGTGCCCGTTATTACGTTCCCATTTTGTTGTATTTTCTCGTCCGAGGAAAATTGATGGTTTTTGAGAATAACGCATGTGTAGTACGGCGTGGTGCTTACGTGCGTACGGGCAAATTTAAACACGAATTTTTCATTGCAATGATAAAAGTAAGCTTGTTTGACACAGTTTACAAACTTTATTGATATAAATGACAATTGATTCAGATACTCGACTTGAAATATGTTTATATAAGTATTACGTTACTGAGCTGGAGTACATGAACTGAATTTATAAATGCACGTAATGATTGAAGAGCTTGGAGTGCATGAATTATCTTCCCCAAGCCCAGCTTTCTATTATTTAAGAACCCTTCGCAACCTCTTTTTGCACCTGAAGCTATTAATCTACCAGCTATAGTGAATAAAAAGAAATAATCAATGAACTTTTAAATTCAGCACGAATTGAAAAAACCAAATTGCTAACTTGATTTTTGATGATCGTGAGCTGCACTCAACTGTGGATTTTCAATCTCTCAAGTAAATTTTTGCTGTATATCATCATGACCTTGCTTCCTTTTAGCAGCTCATAAAACAATCTTCCTTTGATAATTTCTCTCCAGAGAGTTATGACTTCATCTCCTAGAATATATTTTCATTGTCTTCATTGATGACAGTGGATCAGGCACAACAAAATTAAATACAGGCACATTATTAATGAGAGGGTAAATATTTATTTTCTCCTGAACTCCCTATGATTGCCGATCTAATTATTTCTCTAAATCGATGATCAACTTACAGAAGCGTATAATTTTTATGGATATCGGATGAGTTTTTCTAATCACTGCTCAACAAATATAAACCTTCGATGCTTTCGACTTTTATGCCAGATTGACTTGTATTGTTTAGTCGATGAATATTACGTGCGAATTCCTTTTGTATGGACTCCTTGAATTTGTATAGGTTTTTACCCTTAATTCAGTTATATATATTCGTTTAAAGAATATACGAAACATTTTTTGGTGTTGAGGTTTTGCCTTCTTCAACTTCAAAATAATATGCGTTTGCGAATTCAGATGTCTTACGTAGAGTCGTCTTCTACCAGAATAAAAACTGGAAAATAACCTCTATTGCTGAACCACTTCACTACTTTTGTCCTTTTAGTCACGGACGTAAAGTTTCTTCACGTTCAATTGCCTAATTTGATTTTTATTAGCATGCACGAGCTTGCATTCAGAAAGAAGTATTATGATTCATGCCATACCAAATGAACCAGTTTAACCGTTCCGTATTTCCGACTTGTACGCATGAAGACCACATATAAAACCCTTAACCACTTCGTAAGTCGTTGAAGTCATTGACGAGCGTACCAAGTTAAAGTAGAACTCTTATCTTTCATGTTCTTACGAGGAATCACCAGCAGCTGCCCTTAACCTACAGGAGTGTGTCAGTGTGCGTGTGCTCCGTGCGAGTTATCAGGTAATGAGGTTCCTGATGTAACTACGACCATCATAATTCTCTCTCAATGCAAGTCACGGACATTTAAATGTGGCTCTTAAATACGTCCCTTCACGCGACATGAAAGTCGTGCCAGAATGTGTGGTCGTATCACCATGGTAGTTTTCACAGATTTGCGAAGTTTCCTGGAGCCCGAAAAACATCAAAAAACGTCAGATCGGACCTCCATTCGTTGTTCTTGACATCAGTTCTAAAACTTGTGGACTGGGACTTCTATTTCAGCAAGCATTGCACTGATAATTTTAAACTAATTCTTGCACACAACACTTTTTGGTATCTGCGTAACATGAACGTGTGTTCTTGATCCACAATCAGCAACGAACACAAGTAAATTTTAAAGGCGGCGACTATGACACACCGGGAGGACAGTGCTGGGTTAAACTAATCCATGCATTATTGACAAAGAAGATTGCGACCAATTTCATTCAACTCCAGTCATTATGCAGCACTGTTCTTGTAATAGTGCGCTTATCTATGCCGTCAGTACTTAGTTATTTCATACTACTAAATATGTGGTGTTTATATTTTTTAAATCACCATGATATATACAAAAATCGCTATATTATTCGCTCAGTGAACCATTTTGTTGAGTAAACTAACCATTAAAAAGAACAGGTATTTTTCGCCTCAAATAGCCCTGAGAAATGAATGATTCTGATAATGTAAATGTAATTTTCAACTATTATTATGCAACGTTATATTGTATTGTAATTTTTTCTTTGAATTCGGTTATAATTCAGTTATTTGTTATGTAACAAATCGTTCAGTCTGATTTATCTAACCTTTTAGCTGTAGGGCTGGAGTCACGTGTTTGGGTCCTCTGTGTTACAGCAGTTTTTCGCTGGTACCGCTCAATGTTCGTTAATGCTTGCTAGGAGGGAGATGGATGCGTATTCAGAATCGGGAAACTGAATATTTTCTCCCGGTCAAACTTTTTCATGAACTTCAGTCGATGTTGTTTTGGGGAAACGAGCGAGTTCGTAGTCTACACAAAATACTCCGTGTACAATTTAATAGCTGAACAGCATTGTAAATATTCTTGAGATACACGAAAAACCAGTGATTTTTTAATTGTCACCTACTTTATTTTTAGGATTAAAATCCTTCAGCTCAGCCTCTCCAGAGCTACAAATTATACGCAGTTAATCATTCTTATTTAAAGTACGGGGCTTGGAGTCGCTTGCGTGCACAGCTGTTGGAGCCATGCTCTCACTGAGTTATTTTCAGCCTTCACTGTGTAATTATACATCATCAGAGTAATGATAACGTTGACCAGAGAAAAGTACCATGGCTTGGCGTGACCTTTTCACCTCATCAACAAAATTTGTCATGCATTAATTGGTGTTTGTTTGTTTTATTTAGGCAAATTTTAAACTACACATACTAATTGACTCCCACGTTACAGTATGAACTAAAATCGTTTGTATGAAATCAACACATGTGTTGGGTGTCTATAAAGTCTCTTTTCACTTTAACAAGTTCATTTCTAAACAAATCAAAAGATAAATTTGTGAAAACAAATGTAAAATAGTAACTAAATCTTCCAGGTTTCTTTTCCAGTATTCAGTATACCTCTACCTAGGTTCCATCAGTTGGCCGAAGCACATGAATAAGATACTCGATTTATTACCATATTCGCTGTGGCACAGCTTATCAATGTTGACAATGGCATCAGTAATCCTTTGCTTTGGGTCAGTAATTCCCGGTATTTTTGTTCGATACACGATATCTTTAAAACAACCCCGTTCAACCCCATAGCCTTATGCGTACTGGCATCAATATGAAAGGACTTTGTGGGAAAACGAGCAAAAGTTTGTCCTACATTATCGATGCTTTTCTTAGGTGTTCTTGGTCACCCAACACTCTCTCTATCCAACACTGTCCTGTCGCCATTAATTTCTGGTACAATGCACAAATTGGCGGATGTGTTGATGGATTTCTTGCATAATTAGTCTTGTAGTTTCGCTGAGTCTGCATATTCGATTTTGTTTCAATAAACCATGATACATTTCGTGCTTTCTCTCGAGCAGTAGCTATTTTTAAGGGTTTATTCAACAGTGCCTCTGCATTTTTTATCGATAGGATGCATGAAACACAAATGTAATGTGATTGGGAACAAATTGTATTGAAATATGTATTTCATGAATTGTTTGTGTGAAAAGTTCATTAAATCGTAAAAATATTTTATGAAAACCCTTTATACATATGCTGCTTTGAATACAAAAAAGACCTACACTGTTGTAAAGTGGACTGAAGCAAATTTAGCGCATTATTTTACAGCTTCAATGCCAAAGAAGTTCACTCAATGCAACGCACGCTACAATAACTAGCACATTAAGTGATTCTTACCTAAGTAGAAAAACGTATTCGATCATTTATACCTTTCCTGAATTTCTGTTTCATTCGGAATACATAATGTTGGAGGGCTATGACGATGAAGAACAACATCACTGAAGGGCTATAATCGTGAAGGGCAATGGTGTTGAAAGACTATGATGTTGGACGTAGCTGTAGATGTAAAATCTGCAATAGGAACGCTGATTGTTGGTACAGGATATTCATCCCAGTGAGCAGCGGTTGAAGTTTGGTCATTGTCATGCTACTGTTCGTTCGGCAGGATTATGATTTTAAAGCTACGAATTGTGTTTTCTCATAGCAAACATATTATTGTCTTCGTGCTGGGAAAAAGAGTTAACTCAAGGTTCAGGTTTTTGAAGTGTTTCCGTAGACTCGTCCAGATTCCATATATATAGAGCAAGTAAATGGCAAACATTCGAAGTAAACGGAGAGAATTTGCTGGTTTACACAAAGTTACAAACGTTGAAGGAGTTTAAATTTTGAACTTTCCCCAAACGCTGCTGTAAAAAATTGACTCCTGTTGAAATTAGCAGCAAATAGACTCGCAACAATGTTGACCTACCGATAGGGTAGCTAGAATGTTCCATTCTGATAACATTTGAGCATTTTCTCTAAGTTAACCAATATCCTTTCGTGCAATTCAAAATATCTCATGAACTATTGAAAAAGTTCATTGAATATGCGCTCTACATTGTGGATACAAATCGTTCATTATTTTCGTTAAACAATACAGCGAAAAGTCGTTGAAAAGTAAATTTTGAAGCATGAACTTCTCTGTTCATACACATGCCTAGCCCAGCAGCTGCAATTATTCCTCTTAATCACTCTGCACGGAATGGAGTAGAATCCGGCATACCATATGCGGGTTTTTCTAAAAATTCTCATTGCAGGGGCAAATTCATTCCAAGAAGCAGTTATTGGAGCGAGTGTACGCCAATTAATCACAAGGCCGGCCTGCAGAGCCAGCATGCATGCAGGTTCTTTGGCCTCGGTGCCAATCTCGAGCACTAAAACACCCCAAACTGGAACCCAAATTAAATCACCATAGTAAAGTTTGTGAAATATGTCCCATGAGGGACTCAAAAACTTTCATTAATTCTTTGAAAGGGGCTGAGAGAAGAGGGCTGACGTTGCTCTTCATCATTTCCACGTCACTTAAAAAGTTTGTGATCGCCGTAAAAAGGCTCTGGATCTGCTCCTCAAAAATGGATTGAAAGGAAACTTGACTACTGACACCTTCTTTAAAAAAAGGTCAGAGTCTCTGAGTGCAGGCTCGAGCAGGTGGAAGCGAAATAGCTTCTTGAAATACACAAAGAAAATTATTTGACTCGTATACAATTTCCATTTTTCTGACTTCGTTGGGCTACTTTCATGAGCTACTGTTAAACAGGAACTTGTATAACTTCTATGGCTAGCTGACTAAACGAGGAGTCAAGCAGTTTATTTAGTGCGTATATTCTTACTTAATTCATTCGATCATTCATATGAGGATCACATAATTTATTCAGTAGCATAGAAGATCACTCACTCTCCAACACTCAGCGTACCTGATCCTAAATGTTGACAGGCGAATGCTTCCAGTGGTGTTCAGGAATTATGCTCGGACCCGAGTGCCTAGGTCGATATCAATAAACTTTTCAGCGACGCAAATGTCACTGGCGCGAATGTAGGGCTTGTGTACATATGAATTGCAACGGATACTTTCCTCAAGTTCGCGAGTCAATAAGACCTGAAAAGTCCTAGAATATCTACTCGAACTGTCTTCCCGAACCTGATATGGGCCTTCAAGTATCGAGTTGGGAGCTCTCAGGCTCCGAATATAGCATGCAAAGCAGGAGGGTGGTACAAAGTTAGCATCGGTAATGTGGCCCTAATGTGTAACATTAAGCCAGTGTCCAGACAATGTGCCATCTTGACGTGGATATTGGATTAGGATGTTGCGCTCCAAATGTGAAGTCCTCCCGAGCAAAAGAATGCGCTCTTGTCCGGATATTACATGAGCCGAAACATCGTGTTTTTCAGAGAATTTTTACGGTGCCGATGCGACAAGGCACTCAAGCTTCTTAAGGGACGCTATTTGAATTTTTGAGAGCAGGTCTTTATAATACAGCGCTCTCTCTTTGATCTTTCCTCAGAGATCTTCCGCACTGCCTTACGATGCGTGTGACATCCTACATGGGATTCCTTTACAGCAATGTCATCCTCTACAATGCATGTATGGGTGCTGGTGCATTGACAAGAACTTTCTTAATGTACCTGCTCTTCACTAGTGATAGAATTTTGTGCCAGTAGAAATTTGCTTGTGAGTTATGTACAGCTTATGAATTTCTAAAATAATTTTTTCCTTAATATCAGTGCATAAATATATACATACACGCAGCAGTAGTATCGGTATACAAATGAAAGCTGCTTTACATAGATGTTAAAAACTTGTAGTTCTTTTTTGTATCTAATTTTATTTATACCTTCATTTGATGATTGGTTCTTGAACTGTCTTGAAAATTCAAGTTTATTGTCAAGATACCATGAGTATTTCTTTAATTGCATTTGAAACGTCTGTGAAATCATAATTTTCACTCAGAATTTAAAGCTAATGAAATAATGCATTGAAAGATGTTTTGAAATCACCGGTTCTAGACCGTGAATTTAATAAACTTATACGGTACGGTATAGTTTCAAGCCAAATGTATTCATTTCCATGAAAATAGTGTACAAGGAATAAGATGTATAAATTTTCCTGACTTGAATTACACATCAATTTTTGGCAATTCACAAAAAAATTGAGAATTTAATATTTTCGCACACAAAAACTCGTTCCATGAATAAAATGCATGGTAATCGCAGTACTCATTCAGGCAATAATTAGTGAAACAAATATTATTTGAGTGAAATAAACCTCATATATGTAGAATTTTTATGGAAACTAACAATATGCGAAACTTATTTGCTATGATTATGATATATCATGTGCACAAAAACTATCAGTCAGAATTTGAATAACAGACTGAATCCATTTATCAAAACCACTTCACAATTAATGGCATAGTTGTAGGAACTAAAATTCATTAGAACATTCTTTCTATTGTCCTTGCACTGGTTCCTATTTCCTCATACGGCGTGGGAAATTTAACAGATTTTATAAATACAAAACCAACAATTACTGATAGCGGCCCCTCGGTGTTCTTTCTGAGAAAACAGCTGTCTCTTTCACCACAACTATCATGTTCTACTCAGAAACTCAGTAGTGAGTCTTATTTCTAACATCAAGACTAGGAATACCACTTGCTACATCATGATGCCATTTACGTGATTCCATGATACCCTACACTCGATGAATCTCACTACCATCATTAAAATGAATACTACGTGCTACATCATGTACGTCTGTTTCTGGGTTAACACCGTTTTTATTTGCTAGTCTTTTTGACTAGCTAGGGGTAATGAGGGATAATAATTATCACCTGTAAGAATAATACTAGGACTTTTCTCGGCGAAAAAGTATTTGAAATATGGTTACTCAAATAAGAAGGCTGAACTCGAATTTCAACTAGAACTTATAGAGTGCAGGATACTTCTGCAAAACTCAACTTTTGGGTGTTGACAAGTCCCGTGAGGTAGAAGAGTGCTCAAAACAAGTCTTAATTCGAAGGGATCTGTCAGTTTTTCTAAACTTTAATAGAAATGAGTATGCTCATTATCCTTCTTATACTCATAACACATATGAATATAGGAATTCGTAAATTCAAGCATTACCTTTCGTTTTGAAATACTGCATTTTCATTTACAAACGTTACTGGATTAACTTATAGTTGTAATATAAGTTTCTTCGTATAAGGAAAAAAGTTGCCGAAAGAAAAAATTCCCAAGGCTTTGTCATTTCTAAGTCATGTGCGAGCGGTGATTAGAAACCGAAAATGCTGTGAAAATAATTTTTAAAGGTGGCCCATCTGGTCTGTGTGTGCGTAAGGGAGGCACTCAAGGTTAGTGAAGACACCTGCACCTCGTGAGGCGGAGTAGCCATTAAAGAAATAGCTCGCTATTTGTCGTACGGTGCTAACACAGAGGGTGTGGCCCAGCCCTTGTTTAGTTGGGGATTTGCTTGGTCCTGCCCTACCGGCCTACAACTTCTAATATGAGTATACCGGCTCCTACATTGCCAGCAGGGCTTGATCCAATTTTGTTCTCCTCAAAATGTATGTCATGCGCTTAGGTTCGTAATAGCCGTACTTTTAAAGCAGGATCATACCTTGTTATGTTTCTTAGAGGTATCGTATAAATCGTCAGTTTAGCTATTATAAATTCCCTACAATATTTTTTTGCAATATTAAACACACGCTTAGGCTATATCAGGGTCTTTCATTTGGCATCAAATTTCAAAACAACATTGTAGATTTTTTCAGTGTAGTTAATATATTAATTAACTGGTTAATTTTCATGCTGAACTTTTTCACCCGCCTTCTATAATATATAACGGTTAGTTAGAATCCTATATTTATATAAAAATAAATGGGCAGCCCAACTGTCTTTTTTACACCTGATAAATTTCTTAAACGAAACTGTTTTAAGATTAGTTTTTCCTTCCCCTTTTTTTGGCACTGTAGTAAAGTTATGTGTCTATGATCATCATACTCGGACACAATCTGTTTAAGTAATCATTTTCATTTTGTTATTTTTGTCTCATTATGACATTAATTGACTTTATGTTCGCGTTGTTTACTTTTAGGAATTCTACTGAACACGTCCTCCATGACAAGCTGATAGTGTGCACCAAAATTTTTAAATGTTTACTCAACCAAGTACTTCTAACACAAATAATTACTTAAGAACCAATGATTAATAATTATCAACAACGATCTGCATCAGGAGTCATTGGGAAGTAAGAACAAATTTGCAAATTTTGTTTATTTAAATGAATGTATTTGCCAGTATTGGAAAACAGGCTCTCCTAATTTTAGCAAACTTGTGCCGGATTAAATCGTTGTCTATATTAGTAAAATATATACATCACATATATGATAGGCCGTAGGAAAAGACTTTACTTTTTAAAAATTACTTTTCTTTTATACGTAGTATTTTGCATGTGGAGCATTCAGTGCATATATCTTAGTATTTAAGAATTCATACATTATGAGTAACATATACTGGACTTGCCTTGGTTCATACCTCAAGATTGTGTCATTGTTTGTAGACTTTTCAAGTTTTCTTTTATTCGTACATGAGTAAAATGATGAAACCTAGAATAAAATTTTAGTTTACGAAAATAACGCTGATGATGCTGATGAATCTTAAGCTCTCTCATTTTTTATGCTATATAACTTATGTCAAGCTTGAATTTTTGAGCAACAAAATTAATAACGTGAGAATAAATAGTAACTTTACAAATGTAGATCGAAGTACAGTAAGCTAATGTAAATCGAAGGACAATATACTTCCATTGCATATGTCCACGGCAACGTGCCACCATTTGGAGGGAACCCTGACAGATGCAGCACTATCAGGCTGCTGTAGCAAGATGTACGAGAACTCTTAGAATAGAATAGAATAAGGAAAAAGGAACGACTCATGTCCTAGTCCTTGTCTTTTTTCTTGTATAGCGTCTTGTGGCCAAAAACGAACACAAAAGAGATTGTAAGTGTAAAGTTCTTACGATACTGTGCATAGATACATAAAAGACTTCTGCAATAGCTTTGGAAGTGCGCGTATTATGTAAAAGAAAGTGTTTGTGTATGAAGGTAGCCAGCGGTTTTACAGAATAAACTTATTTGGCACGCAACAGATTTGCGTTATACTGAAATCAATGCGTTATGCCCTCAGATCAATGTTTAGAAACGAATAATTCGTGTGTGGCTTTGTAATTACAAGTTCTTGGGATTTTTTATGAGTTTCTTCATTTAACTTCTGATAAGTGGCTCGTATAACAGCGATGCAACATGAATAAAACGTATTTCGAAAAATTCGCTCAATCAATACGTTTAATTTTTCCTGAAAGACGTGATAACATTCCAGCCATTCGAATTAAGTTGTCCTAATTGTACAGTTACCGTGAAATTTAGAAGATTTGACCTATATTTGAACGCCTAATTTCACAAGTCTGGCTGTGGTGAGTGCAGTTCTCTTTGTGTAGCGGTCGATGAAGTTTGGTCATGTGACAGAGACAGCTCATAATTCTCCTTCCTTGTCACGAAACTTGCAATACGTCCCGAATTTTTCATGAAGTTCCTGACAATGGGTGACTTTATACATAAGCCAGTATAAACTTTAGCTTTGATAAATTTCAGTTGAAAAATGAAAGGCAGTTTGGATTCAGAATACATGCTGTGGGCGTTATATTAAACTACAATAATAAAAAATCTAAACTTGGTCTTGAAGCAATAAAGGCTTTCAGATCACTTTTAATTCGTACATTGCGTTCTTCCTTACGAAAAGAATTAACTTTTGAGTGAAGAAAAACATCTAAAGCGATAATAGTTTCTCATTTTAATTAAAATACAAATTAGTATTTCATTACGTTTCTTCACAGTCGATTTATATTTTGCAACAAAATGCAAAAATTCCCTATAACTTACCCAATTATATTTTATAATATATGATATAATTGTTGGAGTTTATGGCTTTTCGTCATAATAAGTGGATGTTGTAGAACGCCTGCCATCAATTATACTATGCAGGTGAGGAGCACAATGCTCTTCCTGTAATTGTTACATTTCTTTATTTAATTGTCTGTTAAACGTGAAATTCATTATTTTCTTCTGTACCTATACATCGAATGTATGTACGATAGAATTGACAGAAAAAATACCATAAGAGAACCATTATAATTTAATTTAGGAGCTATAATTTAATGATTTTGGAATATTAGCAAGTTTCATTTTTTACAGGCATTAAATAAAAGATTTCTTGTAAAATAAAGTTCATTGAATAACAATTTATTACGAGTCATCACATTCTAAAATATAAATATCAGACACAGCAATTTGATAAAAAATATCCATTGGAGAATCACGTTCAGTCTTTTCCTTTAATGTTTTCGGAATTTCAAGGAACAAAGTCGATCGTCAAGACTCTTCAAAACAAATATCGTTTGTTGCTGCCTTTTAAATCTCCTCTTTCTCCTCCTTTACATTGACGACACTAATTACTCGTCCCCTCAATATCATTCGAGTCGTGAGGAAAAAGTTCAAAGGAAGCCTCAGAAACAAATAATCTTTAATGAGATCGAGTGATAATGGCATGAAGACATGAAAAATATATTTAACTTTGAAAATAGTTAGAAGTTGATTGATTTCTGTTGATATATGATCTGATAATACATATTTTTACGCTATAAAACAATTATATTAATCAAGTGTTAATTCTAACTAGTGGAGATATTGATCGTGTTCTTAAATTTGTTTAGCACCACATTTCTACGAGTAGAAATGTCGATGTATTCAATGTAACCAAATTTTTTTTAATTTTTCCCTTTTTATTTTACATGGATGTTCCCTTCTACGCTCAGAACTGAAAATGTAATCCGTATTTCCAAATGACCACCGTATTTGTCATTGCAATAGCAAATAAAAACGTCGATGAATGAATAGAAACTTGTTCATTGTGTAGTATATGCTGAGTGCTCCAATGTTGACTATATGTCTTTTAAAACATTACCAAGCAGTTCAAGTCATCACAGAAATGGAACAGATGTGTGCTGAAATAAAAGCTATCGCTCTAAAGGACTCATCACCTACATCTCTAAAGGATAGAAATTCCAATAATATTTAAGAACGGTAAAACAAATAATGGAAAATGAGCAAAAGCAGTAGTAAAGGCTAATATAATGTTAGACAGTTATTTAATTTATTTCGTTTGAATTCGGTTTGAATTGATCACTAAAATGTTTTTACGCAGTTTAAAAAATTAATTTTTCTCACAGTGAGTTAATGTGAAGTTACTTTATCAATTCGTAAGCCAAATATTTGGAAGTGGTTTTATGCGTTGTAATATTTACTAGGTTTATATTTTTACTCAGTTTAGAGTAAATTTCATTTCAAAAATTAACTTGCAAAAATATGCGGTACACATGAGACTATTTTAAGTGGAAGGTATACGTAAATCTTAGTCACAGGCTCAGATATACACTTAAAAGAATATACCGTAAATACTTGAAATTTACAAGGTTTCGAGTAGGTTCTGCTAGAAATACCTCAAACTCTCCAAAAAAATAGGATGTGTTACACGCTTCCGAAATTTAATTGGTGATTTAAATGACAATCTAACTTGCAGAAGGAAAGTCAAAGTTTCAATGGATGAGTGTGGTCTTCGAATAAACATGTCAGCAACATATTACAAAGAAAAAGCTTCACAGAATACATGCAACGAAGCAACATGCGTTGCAACTACATGCAATGAAGAACTGTTCTTTGGTTGGATTCCTATGAATGTTTGGTTGGGTTAGCCAGAATTTACTGTTAGCAATGTTTTAAGAAACTGGTCAACGCGACAAGTTAGCTATTAGCTAGAATTTATTTAGTTAATTACAGTACGATCGAAGAAGAATGCGTTCAAAAATGAGGTTGGCTATCTGTAAATTATTTAGTGAAAAATGATAGGAAAAGAACGCTTTAAAAGAAAATGAAATACCTCGGGAGTACACTGGGAAGAAATTTTTAATGCTTGTTTGGATATCTGTTCAATGAATATGAAACAATGAACTGTAACATTCCGAGTTTTTATATTGAAGAATTTTACGTTCATATATTATAAAATTTTTGAGCCATACATCAGCAAAGAAAGTTGATCAAAAGCTCGTGAGTCAAACTATTGAAATTGATTAGGAATTTAAGTATGAAGAAACTGTAGCAGCCTTTGCTCGAAATGATGTCCAGGGTGTCCATAAAGTCTCTTATACTAATAGTCTTCCATAAGCCTCAACAGCACCTGTTTCACAAACAGGATCCCTGAAACACACAAATGCAAAATGTAATTGAAAACTTTAATAAACACTGAATGCACTAAAATAAATCTAAATATAATATCTTATTAATTGCATTTATAATAAATTTTTGAAATGGTAAAGAGACTTTATGAACACTCTGTATACTACATTCTGGTGCAGTAGTCGTTAATTTCAACTACCTAGTGGTTCCTAATAGTACATTTTACTATATTTATACTTGTATTGGTAATGATTCTTCTATATTGTTAGGTATTGCTCCCGTATTGGATATTTTGGCTCGGACAGTTGATTTAGGTACACAAATAGTTTCAATGAAATATTCGATGTATCGAAAACTGCTCGGATATTCGTACCTGCTTACATCGTTGTTTACAAATTATTGGATGCAATTCGTGATATTTTTAGTAAAAAAATATTCATTTACGTGTCAAGAAGTGTTACGCACTCTTCTCTTACGTGTAATTCTACAGAAACAAGTGTTTTGGAAATTCATTGTGGCACACATTTACCAGCATATCGTCAAATTCCTGTTCAGCATAGCACCTTAACCTGCAATTTGTCTCATATATAATGGGCTTATAATTCAGCAGGCGTTCCAATTTTTGTAATAAATTCCGAAGCATTTACTACGTATAAGAGAGAAAGAAGAAATGCTTCGTAAAATATGTTCAAAACTTTATTCAATCATTCTTCCAATTTCATATTAGACCTTGAGGCAAGTCTTAAACACTCCGACTCAACCTTCATTCCAACATTTCATTGTTTACGTCGGAAGATATTTATGAACTACTGAGACGGATTTCTTCGAAAAGAACATTACCTCAGTCGACTCAAAACTGTACATAATTTTTGTACTCTTCTCTATCACCGGCTAGCGTGTGGTTCGGTTAGATCAACATGTTTCCACACGGATTTATTATTTTCGCGTGAGCAATTTTGTTGTCGTAGTGACGAGGCGGTCATGCCTTTACGGCACCACTGCTCTCAAATCGATCTGACAGACCCTGCAATCAGGCTTGGCCGAGCAAAACAACTTTTGCACCTAAGACTTTTTTGTTGTGAGACGCTCGATTGTTCTAAGCTCCATACTTTGGAGCCCAACTTTCTGTTCGAGTTGAATCTTTTTAGAAGTGGCATTGGAGGTCAATAGCTACGAGTTTTCTTGTGTATGCATACAAGCGCAACGTACTATTAAGGTCTGATAAGTATTGTTGAAACCAATCTTTTCTATATTCGTTTGTGTTGTTCTACACGTATTGTATAAAAAATTTAAATTGTAGACAAAATCAATGCATATGGTCAAGGAGACAGCATGAATGCCAACTTATGAAACATTAAAACTTAAATAATTTCACCTACGTTATTGGTTTAAGCAATTTATTTTTTATGAACATCATCAGATGTTATTAGAACAACAGTAGTTTTTAATTTTACGTTAGGTAGTTAAAGCTGTGTTAAAAATGTAACCACCATAATTTCGATTGTTCACTCTCCGACCTCAGATTTATGCTACCATTAATAATGGATCTAAGTTTTGTGGATAATATGACCTGGTAAACTTGGGCTCGATCAAACCTCGGAAAGCGTATATTTCAAACTTTATCTTGTTTTGACGTTTAATATTATTTTCAAAATTAGTCGCTTA
>VCRD01000387.1:36118-112573 GCA_006783055.1 Trinorchestia longiramus
CTTTGTTTAGATGGAATGGGCTGTAAAAGTTCTAAAGTTAATTATTGAACACTCTGTAATTGCATGAAATAAACAAGTATAACTAGATGTAACTTTTTTATGTGGTGTTGTTCTTTGCATTTTGAACAATCCTGCGTACGTACAAGCGTTCATCCTCAAACCAGGAAAAGTCTAAAGTTAGAATACTTTTTGTTCTCGTGAACATTGGTCAAACGGTGTGGCAAAGGTAATTCCTATTTCTGAAAATCCTGAATAGGTTTTCAGACCGGTATTGCTCTGAGGTTCAAGTTGAAAGAGGGAATTTCAGAGTTTCTTGGGTTTGCTCGAGCCAAAAGGTCATTGGCTTCAAAATGTTTAAGACAATTCTTTAGAAGAGCACTTCTGGATCTTCTAATGGTACGCTGGGGGCGGCCTCTTCGGCCAGAAATTCTTTGGTTAAAGTTGCGGTTAACATTTCCGTAAATCCATAGGTAACTAGAAGCGGTGTATAAGAATATCCTCAGGAGCCAGAAAATACGAAACATTGGTCACTATTTTGTATTACATGAATTCAAACCAATTTTTCTTCTTTGGACAGTTTTATTAAATAAAATACAAACTTCAAGTAAAAGACGTTGGAGGTATGTTTGACCAAATAAAAAAGAATTAAAGTACATATATCGGTGTAGAAACATTCTGTTAACACAATAGTCTGCTTGCCTTTAAATAATTATATAGAACTCGATCTTAATATTTATAAACTAGTGAAATATCTTCATTCTATGATGTCATAACAGATCATCCACCGAAATTAATTTCAAACATAGGCAATTATCTTTTCTGAAATTAGTTCAGTTGCTATTGTATTGTCTGACATTTACAATGAATGCTACGTTAGATATGGTTTAATTACTTTGAATCGAACAACGCAAGCTTTGTTACAGATCATACTAGAAAAAAACACTTCAGGTGAGCAAGCAAGTTCCACTCAGCAATCTTTAAGTGACGTACGAAATGTACCTCAACATTGTTATGATACGACGAATAGTTCACTACCTATTAACACTTTATTCATACCATGTTTGATTTCACACTATTTTAACTGCGCATTAGATGTATCACTTTGTTATGGATGTATGTTTTAGTCATACTTTTTTTTGACCTGACAACAACGACATTGCATTAGACCGACAGGGCAAACCACTTCGAGGGCCACCAGTTTCTTTACTCGGAGCTCTAAATCTCATTTTTGCGTTGTGCGTTTCTTCCTTTGAGGCGGGCGGGAAGAACATCTACGAGGAAACGAACTCAAGGCAACTTGTTCCGTGTGCTCCAACTGTTGCCAAATCTGTAGAATGTCCTGAAATTTTCCTTGTTAAATATAGCACTATCAGCTCTAGGCCTCTAAGGTGCGCTGGACAGACAATCGACGTAATGTGTAAAAGTTTCAAGCCGAGATCACGAAAACACTGTTTGCTCTTATAATTAGCAAGCTAAGTTTTGAAAGTGCTTGAAGTTTTTTGCGATCTAGGAAAGAGGGCTGCTTAGATCTAGATTCGATGTTTTCAGGCTACATCTTGCAGATGCAAGAAAGAGTTTGATTTTAAATGAATTTCAACTTGCCGTACATCATTCAATTTAGATATACAGTGGAACCCCGCCAATCGTCCGCCTCTCTATTCGTACAACTCGTTATTCGTTCAACTTGTCAAAGCAAAATTCAACTCGTCATTCGTACGCTTGCCCCGCGATTTGGACAGAGTCACCGAGTCACCTTATTATTGGTCGCGTGACTCGCGATCGCCAGCTCATTTTCGTGCTAACATTCGTAAGCTACGCATAATATACGCAAGTGTCGTGAAACTTAGAGCTATTTTTATTGTTATTTCTGTTAATACTGTACCGTAATAGGGCATCGATGCGTCCAAAAAAGATTAGTGATATAACTAAGCCTAAAAAGATAGCAGTAAGAATGACTATTGAATCGAAAAAAGAACTCGTGTCTCTGCCTTTGCAACTCAGTATGGCATGGCGAAATCAATCATATCTTATATACTGAAAAATGAAGACATAATAAAAGAGGCTAATGTGGCAAAAGGAGTGACTGTTCTTGCTGTAAATGGGTCACCTATAATTGAACAAGTGGAAAATCTTTTGTTATGTTGGTTTGAAAATTTATGTTTAAAATATTATTACAACAGTTTAAATGAGCAATCATCTGTAGGTCTGGAACGGATTAATCCATTTTACATTATATTTTGCGAATAAATGATTCGCCATTCGTACAAATTGCTATTCGAACTGTCTCCAGAAACGGATTGTGTACGAATAGCGAGGTTCCACTGTAATACATATTTTATTTTATATATTTTGAGCACGTCTGCTTGGCTTTTGTTCACATTTATGATCGTGATATGTAACATGATTAAATATTATGTAAGCGTAATGCTTTAACGAATTCAACCAATATCTATCTCGTTTATAAAGTATTATCTTAAGACGGAATTAAACCATTCATATAGTTTGGTGTGGCGGAGTAGATCCAATGAAAATAGAACTCTTAAAAATCGTGAGCTGAGATTTAAAATATAAGTTTTTATTGCATGTGATATTGGTCGTGCAAAAATGGTAATCTGTGGCCGTCATTCAAGTATCTAAGATAAACTTATAAAAATGAATTAAGCAGTTTCCTGAATTTCAAGAAACGTCTAAAATAATGGTAGAAAAACAAATGATGTTTCAACAAAATGAGAAGCAGAACTCCCGGATCTTTTTAATCTGTCAAACAAACAAGACTGACCACAAATATCATGCTATGATGATGTTGTTTTTCATTCATTACTTCTCCTCCTATGATGAATGTTTGACCTAAAAAATGTATGTAACAATCATTACAGATTGATCATTCTGACCCAACTCTGGTGACGGGTAACTCTGGTTTGGGACAATGTTTAAGTTTATCGTCTCACCAGTGATGACACCCTAAACACCAACTGCATTTAGCAAGCCACTACTGAACAGGCTCTTAAAAATATAAGCGCAATTACTTATGAGTTTTCTTCTTTGAATGGAGAGACGAAATGAACTACTCCAATGAATTTATCTATTTGCTCGTATACCTAAATGTGTAAAGCCTCAACTTAGGGTGTGAGTAAAATGTTAAATAAGTTGATCTAATACGGTTTATTTCACTTTTATCACATAGTAATCATTTACCTCACACAAAAATAAGAACACTAGGACGCGTATGCCCTACATCACATCATTGCAAAAATTATACATAATCGGTCTGTTAAGAGATTTTTATGGATATAGAACAGCTAAATGAAGCTGAAATTTTAAAATATATCCATTCCAGATGCATATAAAATGATCGTGTTCATAAAACCTTGAGTACAAAACGAAAGTATTTGTCATTGAAATTTAGAAACCTTGATCTCTTGTAAATGACAATCACAGCAAAATTTGATTTTTGTCATGGCATGTGACATAAACAAGCATTCCAAATATTCGAGATTGCCTGAGTTTGTTGTCTAACTTGAAATTCAATTTTCGTTGAAGCTTTTCAAAGCCATGGTCGCGTATGGAAATATTGCATGTGTCCCTCAGTTACAGAGACCGAGCATTGTGCTGGTCTAGAGGCCGGACGAGTTCTGGGCGACTTGGTGGCAGATAAGCTTTTGTTTCAGCGTCCAGTGCGTGTCATATCGGAGACGAGAAGCGCCCTTAAAATGTTTCGTACGGTGACGTGAAAATATCACTACACTTTGTTTATTGTTATCACTCAATGATATTCATTTTGTCAGAAAAAATATTTAGTAAAAATATATTAATAATGTAGCATTGCTTTCTTCATTTGTGCTTTGTGAAGGAAATATTTAATACGTGTGTTTGCATTCTTTGTATTTACGTGACTATCACTATAACCAATTGTCAAATGACAGTGTTCTAGAGTTTTGACCGACTTTAGGCTATTATTTTGAGTTTTTCAATCTTTTTCATTTCATTTTGTATGGAAATTTCATTAACATTTACTTTCGTTTTACAGTTATTTTCTAATTGTGTCTCAGATGCTCCTCACATGTTAGTCCAATATACGTGTTAATACATTGTTGATGCTTTATTTTTCATGTAATAGGATTCTAAATTTGTATTCAGCATTCAGGAACATCCACCTTTTTTGTTCTGTCATATGCATATCTCACACAAACAATTTTAGATTTAATGGTGTGCATTTTTTCTGAATCAAGGGTAAGTTACTGAAGAAAAAGCAGTAACTGTATTAATGTGTCGTTACATTCCCCTTACCAAAAGTTTCATGTTGGATTGATTTTCATTATGATTTTACTCAGTAATGTTGTTCACTTATGATTGGGAAAACTAGGAGGAGAGATAAATTCTTTAGAAATTTAGTATTATTTCAATATAAACCTCATTTCATTGATAAAAACACATATCTGATGCTTTTGTTCACCTAGTACTTTATTTCAGGAACGTTATTTACTTCTGTAAGTTTTCACTACAAACAAAAATGAGTAGAGCAACCATTTTTTCATTGTGCAAATAATTTCACACGTTTTTGCCATGGTCTGACATAAATTTAATAACCATTGACTTGTTCAAATTGGTATGCGAAAAAAGATTCGATCCCTTGGTACTTTTTTTAATCATGACGATCTCACTTTCCTGCTTGGAAGTGCATCAAGTTCTTTACATGAATAACTCGTTTAATAAAGTAATTTCGACGGGTTAACTTCAATGGTCTCGGTAATTGGATTCTGACCACTGCAATTCTAAGCGGAGCTCAAACTTGGTTTCATTTGCTTCATTGCACCACAAATTTGAAGGGTAATTCTGGAACAAGATGACCGCATCCAATAGGTTATGCATACAATCTGGCGCTTGTAGCAGGCAGGGATGCCGGTATTGTCTTCTAGGTTCTGTTCCGAAGCCATCGTTCATTGAAACTTGGTCAATTAACCAAGAGAAGATTACAGATCACGCCACAAATTAGGTGCCATACCGATTTCAATTAAATTCTGTTGTTTGACGTACGATGTAGCTTGTTTTCATTCACATCACAGATTTGAATTAATTTCAGATCGTTTTTAAACGATGTAGATTATTGTCATTTACTTCACAAACTTTAATTAAATTCAGTTTCTTAAGAGCGTTGTAGATTCTTTTCATTCACTTGAAATACTACTTTGTATTGTTATTTGACAACTCTGTGCTTTGGTCATACTACGACTGTGTCTTCCTTACGTATTGATATTTATTTATGCAATCGATTCCAAACAATTGTGATGTTGGGATTCCATTAAGGCTACGGGTACAGAGTAATCTATATGTATTTGTTATGAAGAGGCTGGATGTGTAGGCTTGACGAAACACTCTCCTGTTTCCTCTTATCAAATTATGGATTGGGAGAAAAATTATCATACATATGCGAAGCAATATCATTCTTTTAACAAATCTTATACTTATAGGCAGCTGAGTGATGTGGACTTATTCAACGAAATATAATTACATTTATTTTACTTTACTATGCGCATTATTTCAGTACCTGCTCAAACACTTTTTACACAGTATGACAGTATTTTAACTCATTTATGAAATAGCAGTGATACTAGATACGTAAACTGCATACATAAACTAGATACGCATACTATATACGTCTACTAGGTACACATAATATGTACGTATACTAAGTACGGCTATGAATCAACAGAAAACTGTGCAATAAGAGAATTGGTTTATTAATCTGTCAAAATGTCAACATGAATGTAGTATTTATATACAAAAATCCAGCATTATGAGACCCGAAATGAAACAAGTATAACTCGAAACGTTTAAGTCACAAGAAAGAACATATTCAACTTTATACAGCAGATAAAAACTGCTTCATTGAGATAACGATTATTATTTCTAAAGATTGTTCCTTTCAGATGGTCACCCTCAATGTTTAACACACCATGTCGTCTTGTGATTCTGCAAGGCCTCACGTCAGCCTTTTTTCGGGCCCTATTACTCTGGGGTATCCTGAACCTACATAGAATTAAACTTGTTCACTTCAGCTTTCCATGGAGTTCAAGTTACTGAATGACCACAAGGGCAGCCGTAACAGAAAAATATTATATTGCAAAAATAATACAACAGAACTTTAGTAATTCATTAATGAATTCCAGTGATGAGAAGCGGGATGAAATTACCTTAAAACCTATATAAAGGCAAATGAACGGTAATTAACTGTTATACTTCATTATTAGTTTTGATCACAATGGCTTGTAAATTCAATATTCATTCAATCTTGCTAACATCAAAAGGACTAAGACAAATTCTGATTGACAATCATCGTCCCAATTTATTTCTTTTAAATATTTACATACATGAGATGCAGGACCGGAAATTCGTTCTGAGAGTTTCATTTCGTAAAGAAATTTAATCACTTAAAGCAACGCTCTTTGAAGAAAACAATAATGAGTGAAATGAATGTCATTATTTAGTCAATAAATTTAAAAATTTACGATTGCTTAGTGTGGAACTCGTTTCGTTATTGTTAGAGGGTGACTGTATTTAGTCAAGTATAGAAATCATACCAGTAAAGAATTCTTACTTCGATTTTTTTTCATTCGCAAAGAATTTTTAAACTTTACGAAAATAACAATAACATGGACAACAAATAGTGAAATATTTACCCACGCAAGTGATAATGCTGAAACTTATGCAGATTTTATCAATCAATTGATTTCCGTCTTATTATTTAACTGTAAACATTTTCATTTTCTATACTACTTCTCTGTAAAAACCACAAACTCGTTTTAAAGAACATTGTTTGTGCTCTTTCCTCCCAACTTTCATCGCCTACGACTAAGGATCACTCATTAATGTTCTCGCACGCAAACAAGGACTTATTTTCAAAATAAATTTGCTTTGGCTGCTTGTTGACAGAACCAGGCCGTTGCTACCAAACGAAAATGATGACAATGTCAACCGAGGTAAGTCTTGAGGGACGATTTTCACGGTGTCGCTAGAACACCGAACAATCGATTTTGTCCTCAGCCACAGTGTTTTTCTTTCAACAATCATGTCGTTGGCGTATTAAGTGACAAAATTGCGTACATATTAGCTGATTTAATAACGCATTAGGTTGCGAAATTACGTATTAAGTAACGAAATTCCGTATTAGGTAACGGAATTACTTATGAGGTTATGAAATTACATATTAGGTAATGAAATTACAAATTAAATAACAAACTCACATTAGAAAACCAAATTAGACAAAGCTACGGATTAGGTAGCAAAATTACATATTCAAATATAATTATGTATTGAATAACACAATTACACATTAGACAAAATTACGAATTAGGTGTCAAAAATATGAGACTGAATTAAACTCACAAAAAAATGAGATCAGAAATTCAATGTTGCTTAAGAAATCTCTTTTGATTTTTTTCTCAGTTTTACATTGTGTGAGGCAAAGTAATTCACCGAATTATGTCATTATGGTCTTGTGTATGCACGTAATGTTGCGCAGATCTACCGACCCTATTTCCAATTCACTTGTTATATTTTATGACTCACATCACACATTACTCTTTTTGTGTGATCCCTATCCGAATAAATGCCTTCAGCCGTGCTGCTCCACTTTCTTCCGAGGGTCACTGCTTTTGATATCATTAATTAAACTTGTGTTCTAGTGCAATTGTTGGTGAAGTCTAACAATTTGAGTAGCTATAAATTGAAACTTTACAGAGACAAAACGTTTTTTCGGTTGAAATTAGGTTCTTGTAATTTTTCTCTACTCCGGGAGACATTGATTGTGGATGACAAGTTTACCGTAAATATGTTCATGTTCAAGTAGCTGGATAAATATTATGCAAACCTGGACTAACTGCTGTTAATCAATACGTGAGTTCGCACACTTGTACAGTCTAAAATTGGTACATTAGTTATTCATCTTTCACAGTCTATAATCAGTACACAAGATAGTAATCTTGTACAGTCTGAAATCGCTACATAGTTATTCATCTTGCACGGTATATAAGTCGCAAGGGGGACTTGGATAGCAAGACGGCATGGGACTTGGGTAGCATGAAAACGGCATGGTACTTGGGTAGCATGGAGACGGCTTAGGACTTGGGTAGCATGAAGACGGCATGGGACTTGGGTAGCATGAAAACTGCATGGTACTTGGGTAGCATGAGACGGCTTAGGACTTGGGTAGCATGGAGACGACACGGAACTTGGGTAGCAACTAGAGAATGGGCAAAACGACTCGTTTCTATGGCCTTATTCTATTCCATAATCAGTACATGAGTTATTCATGTTGCAGACTCTATAATCGGTACGTAAGTTAATTTAGAATCGTAGTAAATAGGAAAGGCTTAAATTTTATTTAACTTTCATAGCCAATTTCCTTGGGATAAGAAACAGATATTGCGGCTTGTTTCAACCTTTTAATAAGATTGTTCATATGTCTTCGTAAATATTACGTGCTTTAGTATTTAAGACTTGTTCTTTGTAGTCTTTTGTTCCCTTTGTTATGACCCTCATAGTAACATAGAAGCTGCCGCTTGCATGATAACTGCTAAAATTGAAGAATTCTAATAAGTACAATGAAAGAATTCGTACCCCCCCCCCTCGAAAGAAAAACCAGTTGTGTATTCAAATATGTGAATTCCAATACATTGTTTTCCGCACTTGAAATATTATAAATTCGAAAAATCTATTTAGAAAATGTGCCTTTGTTTACGCATGACTTTTCACATTCGATTCCTCTTAGAACGGCTTCATATTGCTCCTATATGTGTAAGAATAAGGAATGTAGTTCATTCAGTCAGGCATTTGGACGTCCGTATACACAACTGTTCTCTTGTCTTTATCCAATTCATTCATTTCGCCGGCAAGTAAAGTATATTTTTAGTTTTAGAATACGTAAAATTCAGATTACAAAGCCAGGAAACTCATGTATGATTAGTTCTCAGCAACCAGTGTAACCTTTTTTATTTAGTGCGGGAATGCAGCAGCTTTTTGACACGAAATCTTTTTCTTAATTTCAGCGAACGTCCTCAATTAACTATGAGCGACCGAGAAAACAACGATCCTTTTGCAAAACAAGGTGAGTGTAGTGCACCTGCGTAACCCAATTATGACGAACAATGCTGTCTCTGTAGCGACTGCGAGAAGAGCGTCGCAATGGAATGATGTCAACTTGTATTATCTTCATGGGGAGAATACTAAGGCTTGAAGGCATCTAGGCTCCATGGGACTGATGTACTGCAACGTGCATCCCATTATACAGTCCTGCTACGTGACAACTGCCTGGTGAATTGATTTGCTTCAGCTCGTAAAGCTGACAAGAGAAATTCAGAGACAAATATGGAGACTTAATGTTGGCTCACGAGTGTTGTTAGTTCGTCACGGAACGTCATCAGCAAATGGATGAGCAGAAAGCTTTTTTCTCGATGAGGAAGCTTTCTTAGTGAGAATTTTTTACGCTCTGTAGAACAATAGTAATGTCGAGCCAAAATACTCCAAATTCATTTTAGAGATTGCACATAAAGGTGCTCTTCTAGTTAGAGCAGAAGAAATTTTAGCACGCGCTAAATTTTTGTATTAACGTCATCGTTATGCCAACGCCTGAGGTGTGAAACTTTACAGTCTGGGCTAAATTCCAATTTCGTGCACGGGAAATTTTTTATTAACACTGCACATTGTTTGCTTGTGACTATCGTTTTTATAGGACTTCGATGGCACGAGTACGCATTCTATCAGCCTTCCATTGAAAACCCCTATCAATAAAAGGACTACATCTTTTATTTGGTGGAAAATACCTGTGTACAGTGTATGCAAAATACACGCAATGTAACTGAGAGGAAAAATAGGACTCAACTTATTTGAGGTCTACCAGCTTACCTGTCAGCGATGAACAGAATACTTCTAGTTTTAGGTTATGGCTTGTCGTCTTCTGATCCTCTTCCGAGTAGTCATAATTTTCAATGAAAGATTCTCTGTCATCCCGATTTCATTCGTCCTATTGGCATGATGATAAGCAAGTCTGTTAGAAAGTGTTTATGATTAATTTACATTTGTGTTTTCAGATGCATGTCGTGCCATTTGTTCAACTTTTACATTTGGGTTTGAACAACTTTTTTAAATAAAGGCAGAATGCATGAAATTTATGACTTGATGTGTTATGTGTCCTTATAAGATCTGAGTACAAACGAGTTTACGTTCTTTTTTAGAGATACGTCATTCCTAAGGATTTGTGATTCATAACGTACACCTTGGGTCATCATAAAGTGAGGTTGACAAATTGTGATGGTCGATACCTCAATTTGTTATCCTGGTATAGACGTAGCATGCGATGTCTTATTACAGAGAAAATGATAAATGAACCGCTGATAGCCAAAATTAAATGCCCATTGATATAGAGCAAAAGTACTGCAAAACAATGCTTGTGTGCGTCGCTGAAGTTCAAACATAAGGCTTTTAGGAGGCACGCTCTCAATAAACAGGAATAAAAATATTTTGTCAACACACAGTGCATTTCACCATTTTTAGGCCTCATACTAAATACGAATGATAACGGGAAAATGGGTCATTTTCCATTTACGTCCTTACCTATTACATGATTTCGAGCACATTTCCTCCAATTCCCTTAATGATAAATTCTAGCGATAGAGATATACCAGATATTAGATTTTAAAATTGAAATAAAACGTTCACAGACTGATTTACATTTTCAATTAATTTCTCCGTTTTGTGCTGCAATAAATATGTTCCCATAATTAATTGTGTAGGAGACGATTTTCTCCCATGTACTTTTCCTTACTAATTACTCCACGTAAACAGCACATGAAATACTGCACAGAATAAGCATTCACTGTTACAGAGGTTGAAAGATCTGTTATGTTTGCGGGTTTGTGACTCTGTCAATAAGACTTTCATGAAATAATTATACCTGAATGCTTTTTTTTATTTATTACAGACTAATTATTACACTTATTTTATTTGAGTAAACTTGCATTTGATTTATTTGCTTCGAAAGTTTCATTAGTCTTCATTAAATTTAATGAAGAATCCTGAAAGTTCCAAAGTTTTCACAGTTGCGGTAGTGATCCCCATACAATAATTGTAAATACAATGCAGAAATCCAACAGCCTGAGCTCCCATCCATTAATTACAATCTCTTCTTCCCAGGCATCAAAGCTCTTATGAACCTAGGTTGTGTAATCGTTTAGTTATGTCGTCTGTAAAAAGTAATAATATTTAGATTAGTTATGATACCATCGAAATATTCTCAATTGCTTGAAGCTAGGAATACCTCAACAACCCCAACGTTCTTGCACTTACGATTTGGGCCTCCAGCAGAAGCCACTGAAATTGAACAAATCATTCAATGTTTTTAATTAATTGAATTTTAATTGAATTCTGATTGAAAGTAAATTCTGTTCTGAATGACTTGTGAGGTTGTCGAATTTTTTGTCTTCTGTAAACCAAAGTGTTCAGGTAGCTCCTAAGTAATTTATTCATTTATTTGATTTGGGAATCATATTGTCAAAATCAGTAATTGGCAGTATTTTGTCGAAATTTTCTGACTCGTCCAGTTTAGACTCACCACTTGAAATTTGAAGATTTACCTGCAGTTCCTTCAAATTCAGTCAAAACTAATTGTTAACATCTTACAGCTTTCGTTAAAATTCTTAACTTTCTGCATTCAATATTTTTCTTCTGTGAACAAAATCACAATTTTCAAGAAATTGATGGCGGAATTTCAAAAAACTAATGCCATTCTGCTGAAATATTTGTGTCTTGTCCGTTCTAGTAAATAATACTTTACTTAAATGTTACTCCTATTCTTTGTATATCGTAAATTATTAACGGTCTCGAATAAACATCACTCAACCCATTTGATGTATGTACAGCTTTTTTTAAATATCCAACGTGAATTGGCTAGCTTAGCTTAACTGTCTGAATAGAATATGAAGAATAGCTTTTGATCAGCCTTTACCAGTCAAAAATATATATCTTATCGTTTATGGTACGATGTCGGACTTTTACGAAAAATATGTTTAAGAGAGATATTTTTTGAATGCAACCGTCGTGTCATATATAGACCGCATAAAATCACTAGGTTTCGTCTAATTTGTATAATGACGTTCTTCAGTTTCTCCAATATAAAATAGAGAGGCCTAATTGAAAAGTTTACCCGTAAATAACTAGTAATTAATCTCGCATGACTTCGGGGAGGAGAAAAACTGAAGATTTTTTTTCAGCCATGAGGAGAAATCGTGCGAGACCAAGTCTGCATTCATCGCCTGTTCTGAGCTTGAGCCAAATTAAATTCAATCAACTCATAGCCTCTAAAAACACACTTTTTGATACCTATATTGATCTCTAGTAATCCATTAAAAATCATGGCATAAACGAATATTCGTTAACACGGTTATGGAAATTTGTCATTCATGAGGTGTAAATGTGTTTACAATAAATCAATAACCATTTTGTGGCTCATTATAAATTTTTGTTTTATTAATGTTATTACTCGTCACTGATTCGTGAACTGGTTCTCAATTTCATTCCCACTGAAATATTACATCATTACACCGTTGAATCATCCTTTACGCGGACGTAAGTCAAGCATCAATAGAAGTGTGTAAAAACACTGGTATGTTGTACACTTCTACGAGTATATTAACACTCATGCGTTTACGATAACTACCGTAAATTAAAAAAAAACAATACATCCTAAATAAATTGCTCTTAGTCACACAGCGTAGTCGATACGCGCTTCTCAGACTGGCAAAAAATTTCGGTCACCTAATTAAAGCTCATTACAGGAATGAAATTCACTTCGGTGCGGAGGGAGGTCATATGGACATAACGGACAGCTCATTCAATATTCGTCAAACATCAGGGTAGGTTGCCGTATTGCTGTGGTTTATGCACTCTGAACCTGTTAATAATATTTGTGCAAGGTCATATCACTAACTTTTACTGGTTGTTGTAGATTAGATTTGCTAGTCAATTTCCCACGCTTATTCTTACTGTCTAAATTGGCAGTGATGAGCTGATTTCCGTATCTTCTCTAGGCATCAAATGTGGTGACAAAAGTTTCCTTAAAACCAAATGAAAATGCTACAAATTACAGTACGTTACTTATTTATATTAATTGTTGACAAGGAACTCATAGGAGTTATACCAGTGCAACTTAAAAAACTATAGGTGAAGAAATAGCTTTTTCTAAAACAGTGTCGGATGTAAACTAATCATCTGTTGATGAGTACAAGTGCTTTTAATAAAGCCCACATCGTTTATGCACACGGGGAAGTGGTTTAGAATGACCGTAATTTGTGCGACCGCAAAACTGGAGCAGGTATTGGGAGAAGAAGATTGGAGTCTAGTAGCAATGGGCACCATTCTCTTGAACAGCAATGACTTCTGTGGCGAATTAGTAAGCAAATTGCCTCTTTAGTGGCCCTCATTTGGGCTAACGGTGCCGATCATGGCTGATCGGAACGGCTGCATCGGTATCAGTTTCTCAGAGACGGGCCCTGGCCTCTGTAGTTGAGGGTTGAGGCCCCTCACCTCATGGCACCCACGGGAACCATTCACACAACTTGATATATTGCCACAAACAGCCCGAGCTTCTGCCTGAATTCAAATTTCTGCCAACCCCGCGTTCGTGTGTAGTAAAGAATTATGACCTGCTTTACGATTGCTGATGAAATTCTTGAGGGCGAAAGTAAAATACTTCTGGGATGTTAATGCTGTTATAAATTTTTGGCTTGAACGCTCTCATTGAAAATTTGTGGTTATGTATGTAAAACTATTTTGAGTGTGTGAAACTGTGTTGTTAACTTGGACCTACCTAATGCGTAATACAGTAAAATTTAAAAACGGTGCATTTTGTCTCACTACACTCCCGCCGTGTTAAGATTAATTTGATAAGGTAATAATTGGTATTTGTTTTTTAATTAGAGGCTTAGTTCATATACGGTGATGTAGAGCTGATAACATCTCTCTGCTATGTGATATCCCACTCGATGTCTGCCTAAAATACAACATTTGATTAAGAAAACTCGTGTTCTCCAAGTCTAAATCAGTAGCAGTGTTGTGAACGAGTAAATGCGATGTTGTTTCAAAGTTCAGAACTTAAACCATCAGGCTTCTCGCTTCTAAAGTTTGAGGAGAAAATGTAGCTGCGATTGCTGTCGGCGAGGCAGTCTGGGCCTTCACAATTAACAGGGAAAACTTACGCAACTCATCTTCATTGGAGGAGTTCAGTTCTCTCAGTCAACAGCGACTGAAATGCTCTTCATGAGCTGTTTTGGTCGACTTGGTGGGCAACAGCAAACTGAATTTGTTTGCCATCGACGATGTTTGCTGACGCGCCAGGATTTATTGCTGCCATACTTTTGAGCATCGCCATAGTGAAGAATTATTGGGCGTGCTTTGGTGCTATTCCTTTCTTAGAAACACATGACAAATTCATCTCTGATGGACGTCCTACGTGACTGATGTTGACGGGACAGAGTGCAAAGGACACGTGGAGACAGAAGTATGAAGTCAAAAGCCTAAGTAGGGAAAAAAAGTGAAATTACTAACGGTCAGGTATTTTAGTTTTCAATTCACAATTTCATAGCATAGTATCATTTAACTTTAAATTTTAAATTGAGTAACGTCTTTTATTTTCAGGAGGAAAACGTTGAGAACGAAAATTTTTGATTTCCCACTGCACATTTCTTACAAACAAAGTCTTTGGTAAATACGCTGCATGCATTTGTATTAAAATTCAGATTCCTTAATTTATGCCACAGGAATGTTTTGTGTGCGTGGGTTGTTGTATTGAAAATCGACTGAAAATATAATAATTACGTCACTAAAATTAAATTTGATGTTTAGGTGCATGTGCGAAGTGCAAAAAACTAAACAAGAAAAAGTGTCAAAACATTTCCATCTCATTAAAAAATACCATTTTATTTGTATGGTGAAAAATTGTGTAGGTTTTTGTGTTATTTAATTATAGTGAAAATAAACTCCCTCAGTTTTTTCCTTCCTAATGAAAACAAAAACCGAGTAGCTAAAACTACTCGGAAAACTTTCATTCTAAGTCAGATTTCATCGCTGAAATTTAAAATAAATATATTGTTATCGTTTCATATCATAAGAAATGCAAAAACTAATCACTTGCATGCCTCTGGAAAATATTTTGTGTATTTAGGCCCCATTGTGCTAATATCATTTTACCAAGTTTTAATCAGCTTGGACATTCTTTTGCATCCAACATTTTGGCAATTGTTAAGCCAACATTCTTAGCTTTGTCAGTTTAGTTTTGCTAGTACTGGGTGGCCCATAAGTAGGGTACCTTTTTAAAACTATTATAGCTGTAAAACTACAAATGGTAAAGAGATATGGTTAATTCAGAATGAATGAGGAGATTTTAAAGTTTTCTACCAGCTTATCAAGTCTAGCGACAATCACAACATATTGCCCAAAAAAATCATAAAATCCAACCCCCAAAATGAATCACTACGCAATGGAACAACGAGCAAAAATAGTGAAACTTTACTTCCGATGTAACTGCTCGGTTACGGCAGTTCAGAGAAATTACAGGAATATTGATGGTATTGAAGGAAGAACTTCGAAGAAGTGCATAAAAAACTGGTATTGAAATTTAGAGAAACTGGGGAAACAGCAGACAGACAACGTTGTGGCAGGCCACGGACTATACGAACTGGTGCTTCAATTATTCAGCTTGTTGCAACGAGTGTTGCTGATCAGCCGAAAATGTCAACTAGGAGACATTCAATTCAACTGAGAACGTCACGTACCTCACTGCAACGTATTTTGGTAAAAGATCTAAAGTATCATTCATATAAAATTCAATTAACTCAAGAACTCCATCCTACGGACTACCAAAATCGATTAGATTTTGTGAATAGATTTCTGCTGCTTGCAGATAATAAAACCTTTGTGAAGAATTTAATAATGACTGATGGGGCACATTTTCACTTAAATGGCTTTGTTAATAAGTAAAATTGAAGATTCTGTGGTTCAGAAAATCCAAAACAAATTCATGGACGTCCACTTCACTCAGCTAAAGTAACAGTATGGTGTGGCATCACGTCTTCGAGGATCATTGGACCATATTTTGTTGAAGATGCTTGTGGTGATGCAATTTGTCTTAATGGAAACCTGTATAGACAGATAATTCAAAAATACTTGATATTTGAAATCGGAGATAATAACACAAAGATTACATTTTTTCAATAATATGGAGCTACAGCGCACACAGCGAAAGAAACACTGCAAATGTTAAAAGCAATTTTTCTAAACAAAATAATTTCTCGTTTTGGTGATATACCGTGACTGCCTCGATTTCCAGATCTAAGTGCTCCTGATTTCTTTCTCTGGGGATACTTAAAGGAAAATGTTTACATTGAAATGCTTGATACTTTACAGCAATTAAAGCTAAACATCATTCAAGAGATCAACAACATTTCACCACAGACATTAAGGAGAGTAATGAACAGCACCGTTGAAAGAGCACGCCATTGTTTGACTAATAATGGAGGTCATTTAAAAGATATGGTATTCCATAGTTGAACGTATTTTATTGTTTCATTCATAAATTGATATTAAACTTTGAAATTTCTTCTTTCATTGTGAATTAACCCAATCTCTTTACCATTTTTAGTTTTATAGTTATAATAATTTTAAAAAGGTACCTTACTTATGGGCCATCCCGTACAAATGAAGTTCATGTGATATTTATACAAACAAAATCATAATCTACATAAGTCAATTAGTGACAAGCGTGACTCACCAGCCGTACCCATTTGTTTGCTCAAATCTCGCAACATGACTGCTCAAAAGTTGTCATGCTTACTTAATACTTGAGAAGCTTCACATTTTTCTGCGAAGTATTTCACGTCCCCTTCCCACGGTTCTTCATATTTGCCTCCCTATTCTCCAGGCAGTAAACACTCATGGGCGCCTAAATTAAAATCTTGGACTCGGAGAATTCTGAACCTCCTTCGCATTGTGTCGTCCCCTTCTGCTTTGCTTGTTTCTGAAAGAGGCTATCGCTTGCGAACGGCATTTTCGTTGCCGAAGTTATGAACCTCTGTTGCCAAGAAGTTGAGGCCACTAGCATTCGCAAATATTAAAATTAAGGTTTCAGATTCAAAATACCAAGTCCTATTCGCGAACAGACTGAAAATTTTTGAGAAAATTGTTTCTGTTATGATTTACATCGGTTAAACTTGAAAACATACATTCTTTAGCTCCTGTATTCCTTCCTGCTACAAAGCTCAACCATTTTTTTGCAAAGCACTGATGATAATTCTTGCCTGCAGTACTCCAAGACTCCTGATTCATTGAGGCAGCTGGTGCAGTATTCAACAAATCTCTTGGGTCGTATACGTTGACACCACAAATTTACACAGACTCGGTTGCTCAGATTAGCGGCCTCCGGGGGGCAAGAGAACAAGACAATGTTCCTAGCATTCGCAAGACACTGCCCCATTGTAGGCTACAGTTCTTGTACTCGACTCTAAACGAGGCATCTCCACATTCAAGATCGTACTGTTTCATATTAATTCCAGCGTTTGATGAAGAACTCTGTACCAGGTGCTCCTCGAATTTATTGCAACTGCTCCTGCTGCTGCCAATGCAATTGCCTCGTGTGTCTCGTTACACTTGCAGGCTCAGATTTGTAGCGCTCCAAGTTTAGGGTCTGATCTAAATGTTTGGCGTATTTTGGCTACGAAGTTTTCACTCACAATTTCTGCTAGTAGTGGGTCAGAATTTCTTGTAAGGCTAAATTTCCGGCATAATTTCAGTTCGTAGCACTTTAGCAGTTAATACAGGGCTCTCCCAAACATGAGTTGTGAAATTCAAATTGTAATTTTCGTTGCTAGCACTTAAGGAGTTATTACATGGGTGCGCTACACTTAAGCTTCAAAATTTCCTTTATAGTTTCCGTTCGTAAGCCATCAGCGATCATATCAGTGTTGAGTCGAATATAAACTTCGAAATTTGACCTTTAATTGTTGTTGATATTCATACGCTATTCACATTTCTTATGAGGGTTTTCCATATGAGTTACGGAACTTTACTCATGATGTCTTCTTCATAGATTAGCATTTCAGGCGAGTACTAGCAGTATGAGCGAAAAAGTTTACTCCTGATATGAGTTGAAACTATTTTATTCTTTTCAATGTTTATCGCACTAAAGCGGCGGAAATATAACTCATACGGTAAAATGGGCCATTTTTTACATACTCTATTCATTTCCTGTTATATAATTGCCACGACTGAAAATATGGATTTTTTCTCGTTCATTTCGGTCAGTTTTATATCCGGAACTTGGTGCAATTCATGAATACATTATTTATGTACGGTATAAGATAAATATCTAATCCATAGCTATATTCGTTCCCTAACAGGTTTTTAAATGATTTTTCGTAGACCATTTAACGGGAAAACAAATGGATGAAAGGCCAACTGACTTACGGCTATTTGCCTCCTTTCTAACACAGAGAATTTGCGTAACTTTATTTATTATATAATTGAAAAGCACTGTCGTCTAAAACACGTATTAACATGCTTCATTGAGATCTCTTGACAATATTCTTGTCATTAAAATAATGTTTTGTAAGTGTTGATACTTCAACCTTCTTATCTTGCACCATTTATAGGACCCTACAACCTGCATCTAAATAATGGTCAAACTTAGAGATCCAGTTAAAGTGCAAAGATGACTATTTGTACCAGTAGCTATGCACTGCATACTACGGTTTCCTGAGTGTACAAATATGTGTTGGATGTCAATAGCTTCAAAAAAGCCAAATGTTTTCAATTAATTTTCTCAAAATGTGTAAACACTTGTACTTACGTCATGTGTAAATAAATTGGATTTATAAAGAACTCACGGTTTCTTAAAACAAATGTGTTGCACTCCCCACAAATTTAAGAGCAATGATTCAAACTTTCTTGATCCTACTACCAAAAGATCAAAACACTTAGATCAATTGATAGTCAGCATCTTGGAAAATACATATATCAAATTTGAACGATGGGACAAAAGACTTTTCGTGCGATCAAGATTAAAGCTCTCCTTTTCCACGTTCTTTGTTCGGTAAGAGTCTTGGAAGAGCTCGTTGGTTCGCTGGATGCCATAAAGGTCGTCCGCCAATATCTTATTGGTTTGCAGGTGCCCCGACCGGATTTATGGAAGATATTTAGTCGTCCGGCGTTGCACCGATAGAGGATCTTCTTGTTGGTTACAGCGAGGTGATAGCGCTTGGTGATATAAAGCTTCCTCCGAATTGAGACAAATCGACGTAATTTTAAAAACGAGTATTCAACTCATTTGCAAATGTGTGTGAGCAGGACAATCCCACTTAAGGGACAAATTATTTCTTCTAACAACTTAATAATAAGTTTGAAATTGTATTTTAATGTTGCACTTGCCACGATTTTAGTCGCTTCACAAGTAGTTCATTATAATTATGGATTTCAAATAACTGTTTCTTCAAATGATCGAGCTTATTTTTATTCATTTTACACCAATTCTCTTAAGTTAAAAATGACTAGGATTTTCTTCATAATGAAGTTATAAAGGGACCATTAAAATGAACTCTTCATAAATGATTATTTTTAAGAATTCTTCTCTGTAAGAATATTCCCTTGCTGAACCATGAGGGTTTTTCTGTATGAAAATATTTCAAAAACAATCTCACTTTCAAAACTCGAGTGCTAGACAAACAAGAATCTGTATTTTTTAGGGATGAATATTTTTGTTTTCTGAAATACTGTGTTGTTGTGTGGTAATTTATGTTAAAATGAATTTATACGCTTTCAAGTATTTGTGTGATATCTTAGAAAATATTCGTGTTGATATAAGTTTTCTTGTTCAATTGAAAACTTAATCAATCAAAAAATTGAAAAATATTAATTTCAGTTCGTCAAAATTTTTCATCATAAGCTAATTCTTCTCTTTTTTCTAATACCCAGGCTAAAATATTTAGGTACAGCTAAATACGTAGTTCTCAGACTACGCCGTCAAATAATGAGGCAATTTTAGAATAGAAAGAGAACTAATGAGAGGTCTTTGGCAGACCACGAAGGCGGTAATGAGTGGACTTTGTCCATAGTTTGGACACGCAGGAAGAAGTGATAAGTAGTGTCTAGTGTAGTTAAGAAGGGAAGTCAACGTACTAATCAAACTAATGCTTGGGATTTGATGACTAGTAAGGAAATTTAGACAAAAAAATGATGAGTGGGCTCTGATAGACCATTTGTGGAGTTCAACCACAGAAAAGTGGTGAAGAGTATCGGTTAAAAAGTAGTAAAATTAGAAGTGAGAGAATAGCTTAGGCGGCTTAATGGCTGTGGGGTTGGAAAGCTGGCAGGATTATGGACGAGACAATTAGCAAGAACACTGGTTGAGAACAAATTTAATGCACGGAAATTATCAGATGAAATATATGTACATCAGTGACGAAATCCTCATGAATCTTGAGCTCGCCCGCTGGTTGATTTATGCAGTGTCAGGGAACGAAATACAAAGAAAAAAGAGAGACAGCGATAGACAGATCAGCGTAGTAAAAGAGACAGGAAAAGAGAGAAAAGGAGAAGGGGAGAGAGGAAGAGAAGGAGAGTCAGTGCAACATGAGTAAAGAGACAGAGGATAAGAGAGGAAGAGCGAGATGGGAAGAGAGGAAGGGAGATGGGGAGCGCTACTAGGTGGCGGAGGGCTTGACTAACGAGGGCCTCTGAGACAGTCAAGGTATACTCATTTTGACGGCTTGTTGACACTAAAGGGTTAAAATGAATAACCGTGGATCATTGCTACGCTGTATGTGCGACTGAGCAAGTTAACTATTTATCTCACATAAGTTTGATGAGTGCTATTCTGATGAATATTATAAATAAATAAAACACTAATTGCTCGCACGTGAGGAAATTCAGGTGTTTATAGTGAATTGTGTTTATACTATCAGCATCATGGAATATTGAAATTAAATAGACTTCAATATTGAAGTGGAAAACCAGTACCATAAAAAATTAGCACATTTTATAGTAATCTGTTTTTTTAGTACTGAAATGGTAAAACAATGTAATGTCTTGAAAAATTGTAATTTTGATTAACAATTGTTTTTGAATGAAAATTTGTTTAAAGATTTAAGTTTTGATATAATTGGCTGAAGAAAAGTGAGTAATTCAGTAAAGCTGTATTCATGCTACAAAATTTCTGCAGGCTTATAAAGGACGAATATATTTTTCCTGTTAAACCGATAAGCTCTACCCAAAAAAAGTATTTAATAATAAATGTATACACGAAGAATTTATATATTAGCGTAATTACCCTGATTACTCATTATTTTTCTTATTGCTTTCATTGTTCGTATAATTTAATAGTTTAATTATTATCTAAGTACTTGATAATTACTAAATACCGTTGAAAAAACAGAACCCAGATTTAATTAAGATGTTAGTAGAACTACTAGAGTCGAGGATATTGGTATCTACAATGATTATAATCTCTAAAAGAGTATTATACACAAGGTAATGAAGTTTATGGATCAGCACATAATATTTTGTTGCACAGTGTCACGAGTATGTCCTATTAATTTTATGCACATAATGCTCATTGTAGAAACCAATTTTCTCCTGAAGTAGTTTTATTGTCTTTATTAAAAGCTAGGTTCCGTTTTTTCTGTGACATCCTGTAGTTTTTAGGATGATGATTATCATTCACATTATGTTCTTAATTATTGCGATCATTATAGTTACTATTAGAATACATAGAATAAGGCAATGGGAACGAGCCGTTTGGCCCATTCTTGGTTCAATACCGAAGTCCCATTATTGTTTTCGTTTTTACTATTGTTACCAAAAACGATTTGTTCGTTGAAATATTATGGATAGTAATATCAATATTATTAACACGAAAATTTTGTAACGTTCTCGACGAGTTACTTCCTTGTACGCAAATTTATTTTATTATATCATCTATCAACAACTAGTAAAAATTTCATTGTTCACTGGATTTTTTCCTATTTACTGTGAAAAAGTAAAAAAGTTTGAATATTTCATACCAGTAAATAATTACCACTTAAAAAGTTGACTCATAACTTACATTGAAAGTAATACTTTCGTCTGTAACTTTAGTATTGGAGAACTAGCAGTTTATTTCATCTAATGCAGTTCATGTCTGGCAAATGCATAAAAATGTTTGGACTCTTGACCAGAATAAGGAAAGTACGAAAAAATGTTTTACTTTGGTTAGTTCATTGGTGCCATGTGTGTAAACATGTTTCAACTGCCAATCAGTATTGTAAAATTTACAAAGTATTTTATGGGTACTACTAATTCATCATTGGCATATGCATGAAAAATTACATTTGTTGCACTTTCCGAATTACGCTGTATAAGTTTAAGGTTTAAGCATATATACTGTTACCAGCAGGCTCTTGTCTATATTTTGGTGACAAAGTCCATTTCCACCGCTGTCCCTACTTTGCATGTGTCATCGCTAATGAGAGCCTATGTTTGCTAGTGTTCATAAGTCACGCTAATAACTAGGGAAATATAGCCTCACAAATTATGTCGTCATCAGCTTTGATGTGCGACAAGAGAGACTCTTTTGTGGGTAAGGAGTTGAATAAATTACTTCTGCTGCCGTTGGGGCTAAAATTAAATTGATTTATGAGTGTGTCTATGTGTGGGGCTTATCAAATTACGTTTCATAATTTTTGTTTGCTTATTACTCAGTAGAGGCATTCTTTGTCAGGTCATGTTACTCCTTCAGAAGTTATATTGTAGTAGAAATTACACCCGTTGATACAAAAGTTGCCATGCAGATAATTTGGAGAAGAAAACATTTCTGCAATGCAAGATGTACAAACCGATTCTTGAATACTCGTACTTTCACCAGCTGACATTTTTCTATAAAATATTCTCAAATTAGCCTCGACAAACTACGAAATTATGTAACTACATTGCTATCATGATTAATTGTTTTTATTGCATTTAACATCTAATAACTTATTAAATTTCTCCATCATCTACATTAACTTTGGAAGCAAGGTTACACAATAAATAACAGGAAAGATGACGGCATCATCTAAACCAGTGGTTCCCAATCTGTGGTACGCGTACTACTAGTGGTACGCGAGGGCCTTCCAGGTGGTACGCTAACACTTTCGGGGTCAAGAACAATTTTTATTTTGTTATATTTTACTTCACAAAATATTTACTGCCTAACATAGGGTAATCTGGTAACGATTTGTAGTTAGCAAATCTTAGTTGATTTGCGTGTTCTACTCGTACAATTATGGAAATAAAGTGATATCTGATCGAATTTAGTTTCTCTGGAACAAGGTGGTACGCAGCGACTGTACGGGACCTCCAAGTGGTACTTGATAACAAAAAGTTTGGGAACCACTGATCTAAACGAAGCAGAAATCATTGAAACAAGTCACACGCTAAGGAAAATGTTACTGCTGTGTTGAAATAATTACTGAACGAGTAGAAATATGATCAAAGTCTATGTACTCGTACTTATGAATTAGCACAAACATGGAATGATTTTACATGTTATTTCCACTTACTCCTTTTTTGGAGGCATTGGTCATCATTATATATTTACTTTATTATTTCAATCCCTCATTCACTGATGTTTCTAAGCCTCTCTTCCCTTTGAATGCAAGGTATTGAAAGAAATTGATGGCAGCAAATGATGACGAAAATTATCAACATACTAAACGAAATTTTTACTCGATAAAAACTATGTGACCTTTTTTGCTTGGTTTATTGAAACACTTCATTAAGTATACTTTTAATTACCTCGAAATTTTTTCCAGCAACTTTTGTTGAAAAATAGAACTTCTGAAAATTGATTCAAAAAATGCTGCTTTTGATCCAAGTTGTCACGAACGACAAGCTCTTGCTGTACCTGACATTGCTACGAATGATTAATAAAAGTGCTGCAGAGTTTAAGGTATGGCCAGAGCTAACTTGTAGTTATAAAATGAGGTCATACTATAAGTCATTACTTGTTTTTCTTACGAGAAAAAAAGAGCCAGGACAGAATGCGTCAGTCACTTCAGTTTGTGACATTTTTCAGATTCTTCGAGACATGATGTAATATCCCCTGTTATTTTCATAGCCTGATCTTGACGTTCATGGGCCAATGTTTGTAAATTTTAAATAATGATAAGTGAATGGGGAACCTTAGAACTCTTGGTCAGCTCCAACTCGATCTCTGTCGATATTTAATCATGATAATTCGTTGCATGTTTCAACTTTTCGTTTTCATTTCTAAGCTTCCTCTCCTACACTTACGATTTTACTAAGCACGGTGGAATTTTCAGTTAACTACAACAATAGTAATGACATTTTATGGACGATCAGCTCATCACACCAAGCGATCTCCCATTAAATTAAAGTTCACAACGTGAAGTTTCACTCTGACTTGTACCTTCAAACTCAAGATTTTAGTCTTACTACTGGAAACTCAAATGATAACATTACGTTGTATGTAACTTTTTCTGAAGTAAACACCTTGATGCAGTTTTAGTGCACTTGCAAATTTAAGCTTTTCTTCAATCGTATATCCGAATGCATTTCTCTTGTATCACCTACTATGAAATGAATACCTACCCCGAAAGGATTTTTGAATAGCATCATCACTTGTCTTAAGATATTAGCGTTAAGAATCAAAAACTCGATCCCATGTGTTGTGAATTGGTGTTTCTTGATGACTCAGAAAAAATAGATGCCTGATATTTTAAAATAAAAAATTAAAATCTATGATTTTAGAAATGGATGAACCGTGAATTGTTTCTGCACTGCACGAAAAATTGAAATAAAGTTAATTTGATTTGATATTTGGGTTGTTACGGGTAATCCGTAACGGTTTCCCCTTACAGACTTTCACTTTTATACTATACATTTTTGTGGACAACTTAGAATAGAATAGAAATAGGCTATAGGAACGAACCTTCTGGCCCATTCGTGGGTCGGATAATTACTTCGATAATTATTCGGTTGTATACCCAAGTCCCATGCCGTATTTCTAGCCGCGTCAACCATGTCGGCAGCGGGATTCGAACCCGGGTCTTTCCGCTCGCAAGCAGATTCGCTCACCAGTCGACCAAGCTGGTGATAGTCGACCAAGCTGGTGATAGTTCTTGTACTATGTGGTGCAAGAATTGTGTGGGCTTATTCTGAAATATATTTTATAACCTTTGCGGTGATTTCTATTCCCCTATTTCCGAATAATTCATTCCTTAAGTAAAAATAATATAGTGTAAAAAAATTCCGTTAATGCATGTTAGAACATCTAGACTTCTATACACCTTAGTGACTTCTGTATAAAGTCACTCATCGTTAACGTATACACTAAATTTTATTTGTAAAGCTTGACGTTAGTGGGTATTAATTGTAAAAAATATTGTTGCACTACCCGGGACAGATATCGAATTGCATTAATTTTTTCCCCACGTGGTAGGTTAGTGACAAGAAAGAACAAGCATCGCAGTCATATACATACAAGGCCTATTTTAAAGCAGCTGTATGACAGAAAAGTCCGTTCGCAGGCCTTTACATACTTTTTTATGTAAGAGTATTTCATTTACTTTCATGATTCTATTATAGTTCGTAACCGCATGACCTTAAGCTACACATTTTTTTTAAAGTTTTTTGCATCTACAGTCGGGCGTCTCATTAACACCAGAATGGACTGTCATATCTTACGTGTTTTTCTCAGCAATGGACACTCATGTACATACATGCAACGTGCAGGGCTCAATCCTGCAAAACACAAGTTATACCGAGTGTGGTTAAAAGAGTTCATGAACAAGCAGGCTTGCATCTCTTTAACACACGTCTGCAATATGTACGTCACCTTCGCTGCCTTTTATTTTCACTCCAAACTTTTATTCTACGGAAAAAATTACCAGATGAGCAAGAGTTTCTAGAGAGTCTCTTTTATTGTGAAGGGCACAACTGAACTTGTACACTCACAGCCTCGCGTTACTTTCAAGTGTTATCGTTCGGAAGTTTTCTGTTGAGAACCAGAGGCTTACGAAGTTTCAGAGGTGGAGAGTCTACGAATGAATAAGGAATGAGGATCTTCTTGCCCGTCGACACAAAACTCAATGGGAAAATTCAAATAGGAGCTCGATTTAATTTGTGATGTATGTTTCGCCTTTTGGGAAATCTTTTCTAGAATCTTGGGTGCACATTGATCGTGCCCTGTGGATGTACTTTTGCGGTGATTCCAGGAGAGACTAATGTGTTGCTTGGAAGCCACCGAGTGCTTCCACTTTACGGTTGCTTTTGGTAAAATGGACTGTACTCCCCTTTCTTTCCGTGAAATTGGTTGCCGCAGAAAGTAATCAATTTTCTTTCGGCGTTATCACCAACTTCCATGTTCAGGTCATATACTTGAGCCTCTAACCATTACTTATTATATATCCCACTTATAGCTCTAACTCTCTGTTTTGAAGAGAGTATCAGTATTCTTGAGATTTTTTATTTCAACTCAATGGGGTCCAAAAAATGGGAAACAGTAAAATTTTTTAATATTACTCAAAATTTCGGGCTGTCGTTTAAGTAGAATATGTTGTACGCAATTTCCTCACATGTTGGTAGGAGATCTGGTTTCAAAAACTTTTATTTTTCACATATTCATGTTTTTCTATTCGATAGTATTCCTCACTCAAAATTTGTACTTGTGTCACTGAAAATGATTTGGAGTGAAAACGACGTTGTTAAAAAAATAGAAAATGTTTGTGTTTGTTAGTGCGTATTGTTTTTAATAAATGCTGGTATAGAAACAGCGCTCCTCAAAAATAAATGATGAAACAATGCACTCTATTTTTACTGAGCTATCAATCAACTCATAAAATGTAAGCCTCTCGCCTATTTAATTGCTGGGCTTTTAATTGAATAGACCAATAACTGGAAAGCCTTCAGAACACGATACTTAAATGTATTGTTCTAATTTTCCTCGTGGAAATTGGAACTGAAATGAAGTTTTAGTGTAAATGTTGCTGTCATAAAAGGATTTCTTCTTCTCTCCCTGGAATATTTGGCGCATTAGAATGAGTACAATTTCTTGTCGTGCTTAATTTAAGAAGCATTCAATTGCTTACATAAACGTGCTTGGTATTTAAGTCACTTTGTATGTTTGAAATGAGTTTAATTTACCACGTAATTCTCTGAATGCGAATTAAATTGGTGAGTCGTTCGAAACAATTAGTTCATTTTTGAACACAGCACAAGCATTAACGTCATGAGCCGCTGCTTCCAATGATTTATCTTGAGAATCGTTTCAGAAAATTTCTGATTACTTCATGAGAGAAATGAAATATTTTGAATGAGGGGCTGACTGAGGGAGCGAGCAGAGATGACAATTTGTGTAATAGAACTGTGAAATAATTTAAATATCCAGAAACTTTCTTGTTCAAAAGTGTGTCCACAACCGATCGAAAAGCCTAGTATTTGAACTAAGGGACTATTTCTGGAACCAACATGGCTGATATAACCTGTTGAATAGAGAGAAATATACTTTGCATTTTCTCACTCGGAAGCTAATGGCTGAATGCACGCTACTCAGTGTGTGAACAGGTTACAGCTTTGCTTCAAATAAATGTTCTCATTTTGAGTGAAATTTATTCCTTAGAAAACTTTTTAGGGTGCCAGTTAGGGCATTGACTCCTATGATAGTTGTACGGTATGTAGTGTATGCAATTAATCAAGGGCTCTGTTCAAATAGGTGCTGTTCTGAATGAAATTTACTCCGTAGTAAACTTTTTAGGGTGCAAGATAGGGTGTTGGCTCCTGTAATAGTTGTATGGTTAGCAGTACGTACAATTAATCAACGAAAAATGAGCATAACGCTTGATTGTGACCAAGGCGAGACTGTTTTTGCTGACTGTGAAACACAAACGGCAGTTTGACTCGGAGTATCAGTGCAAAAGCTTCCGTGTGCTTACATAACTATCTGTTCATCCCCGGAAGCAAGGACGCTGACTGATTTTGAGATAAATGCTCTCTTCATCTAATAGTTGCTATCCTTCTAGAAGAAGAAAGCACTCTAGTTATTATTGTCAGTTTAATTATTATTCGTTTTAACTTTCTACCAAGAATATCAACTCTGCGAGCCCACATGTTATTGTTCTGCAAAGGAACACATTTATTTAATTAGGCGGCTATTGACATAAATGTAATTTTCTAGTCGAAGATCAGTGAGATTGTAAGAAAATTGCACGCCACTACACGCTGTGTATATAAACAAGTTTATACAATTCAAATGCTGAAAATGTCTAACAAGTCCTACAAAAAGTAAATAGATATTAATATTTTAAACAAAACTCCACGTTACAATTATTATTTTGCTCGTTGCGAAACAATAATTACTCTAACTTCTAAAGAAAGTAGTTATTTTTTTCTACGACTTATTGTCTTTCATGTGTTGAAGTATTTGATGTTTACCTTGCGATCATTTAGTCCTGGCATTAGGCTTGTTCTTTCGTAACCATTGCAATCAATTCAATTAATTAAGCTTATTAAGTTTGCTTAGCGTGACATTGACAATTTTGAAGATACTCGTTTGTTTATTTTTTCTCTAAGCATTCAATTGCAGCACTTTGATATAGGCAAACTAAGTAAGGTCGAACATTTGTCAAAATATGAGTATGTGCGCATGAGGAAGCTGTAGAGGAACGTGAGACTTTGTATTTTATTGAATTATAGAACTTTTTGAAGTAATGAAATGAAATATTTACGAGTCATGTTTGATTTTGTGCGCAAGATTTAAAGTGCGTTCGTCACAAGACAGACTACATACAATCATGTTTATAAGGTCATCATAAATATTTTTTTTAACTGTCATCCGAAGTTTTGACATCAAAATCCTCCAATGAAAGATCATGCTGACAATGTAAATATTACTTACATTTCAGAGAATTTCGTAACAATCGTTAAACAATCGTAACCTCACCAACATCGTGGCGTGTTTTTTCTAGACATGTTCGTAACATTGGCCTGTCGATCGGGTGAGTTTCAACAGACAGTAGGAACTAGTGAAAAGAGTAAGCAAGAAAAAGCAAGACGAGCCTGTTAATTGGGTACTCGACCACATCCTCGGCCGCTGGGCAGTTCATTTGTCAGAGGCTTTCCTAGTTTGGAGAAGTCATTCGTAGAGCCAGTTGTAACTTTCGTCATTTGGAGATCGAGTCGAGTCCTCGACTCCGAAATACTCGAGCTTACCGATCCTCCTAAAAAAGGACTTTGTAAGCAACGAGAGATCGTGAAAGAAGATGTGCTTCCGAAAATGTGGATGCTAACCTGATGCACTGCAGAATTACAGAAAACGGAAAAGAAAAGGTTTGCTAAGATGTGTTCGTTTTTGTCAGCAACAATCGACTTCCTTGACGAGCGTGACTTTTAGCGAGATATTCCTCTACAGAGAAAATGTTTCCTAGACGCATTCTTACATCGTACTAGTAATTCGCCAGTGAAATGATTGGGTTCTTTTAATTAATTGGTTTCTTTCGTTAACCAATCGGCCCTGCCTCTTCAAAGAAGTTTTCATGTTGAAGGAAGGAAGGCTAACGACGAAAAAAAACACGTATTTTATAGTAACATGGCGTCTTTTGCACTCACAGTTCTATTCTTGAGACACAAATACACCCGTCTCATTGCAACGTCAATACTTGGTCTAAAATAAACACTTTATTTCAACTGTTAATAATGGATTACTTCAATTTAATTTCTTCTGCCAAATTAAACAGTTAAGGGAATAGGAAACATACCAATAAATAACTAAAAATAAATAAATACACCACAGTTTTATTATATACTGTAGATATATAGATCTGGGATAAAACTATATTTTTATGATTTTTATGTGATATGCATACAGATTTCTGCATGAACGGAAATGAATAGTAGTATGCAATTTCTTATTAATAAAACTTTTTGCTAATTAGCTTTCAAGGTCCAGTTTTTCACTGCAGCACGTTGTAAAATGAGTAATTTATTATAAGGTTTGATAATGATACATATGCATTCCGATACGCTACTCTGTAATAAAAAGTCAGTAAATTTTGAATGTATATACTGATTCCATGTACCGTGTGTAGCATAAAATTTCCTATTTGTTTGAGGACTCTCATTTGATTTATGCAGACTACGGAGAATTATTTACGAATTATATCTTAAGAGCTTTCACGTGTACAGAATAAATGAAGTAGTCCTGCGAAAATTGGAGGTTTTTTTTGCGGGCTCTCCGTAATTTTTTACAGCTTAAAAAATATTGATTCCTCGATAGTCTGGAATTTGGTTTCTTTCTGCCCATTAAACTGTAAATTGTAATGAAAATCAACCCTTTTTAACAAGTTTCTAGGCTGTTTGTAGTAAAATTATGATGAAAACAGGTCATTGTCAATCGCTCCAGAAAATGGCTGTGTTTTTACACATTCATACATAATTTTAGCGGCATGACAACGTGCACTTCCGTCCTGGTAGCGACATGCTGAAAACGGTAAACTTTTGTTTACAATTTTCCATAGTTCTAGTTCTGTAAAAAAAAATGTTCCATGCCCGTGGTTTTCAAGCGTATGCAATAGCGTTTTCATCAAATGCGATGTTTGCAAGCTTCAGCATCAAAGGAGCATTTGGAGCTTGTCAAAGATGACTTTTCAGTTTCGTTACGCGGTTGATTCATTCATGGCTTCCGTTCCCATCACGTTAGCCAAACAATCGGCTCCTTGTACGTAAAAAATCAAGCTTGCGTTTGGCAGTTTGCTATCGGCACTTGAACAGCCACAGCAGTTCATAGCACTCGGTTGCAGCGTTTTTGTTTCTTTTTTTGAGTTGGGCGACACGGAACTGTTTCCAGCTGCGGAACAAGAAGGCGAGTTGGTCAGGCTATTCCAGAAAAGACCATGACTACAAATGGATTCAATTCGCCTTGATATCGTACATAAAATTGAGGAAATTCTATGTTTGCTCTGGAAAAATGAGGACTTCGTATTTCGTTGTCCACTTTTCTTCTTTTATAAATTGTTTTTAATGAAATGAACATGGTTTTTTCTCTCTGTTTGTTCTCTGGCACTCGTTTCATTGGATCGAAAAAAATCAGTTTGTATTAAAAACAATCTCATTTTAATTAAAAATTTAAATGTAGTACAGTTAGCGACAAAATTGTTTGTACACTTGCAAATGGTCAATACTTTAGTTATTTCTCAAAAGTTAATGCTCGTATCACTCTAAACTCTGATATGTTATTGAGTACAAAAAAGATCAAATTTTCGGAACTAAAAATTTAATGAAAATTATTTAACAATAACATCATTCAAAAAATTAACTGATAAAAATCTTCGTACAGTTAGAATAAGAGAAAATTATAACAATATTAATAGTCAATAGCATGACCTTTCATCTTGATAACTTCTATCAAGCGGCTTTTATACTTTTCAGTAAAATTGGGGCACTCTCGCGCTGGGATATTATTCGATTCTTTAATTGCTACATGTTATAATTCATGAAGATTTTTCTGTGTGCTACGATGTGTTCGAACTTTCAATTCTCGCCATAGATTTTCAAGTGGATTCAAGTCAAGACTTATCGAAGACCATGGAAAAACAGTAATTTTATTTCCCTGGACCCATCCAGTAGCGGATATATATATAATATATATATATATATATATATGGTCATTGCCTAGTATAGAAACTTATGAGATAGTCAAAGTATTTTTTTTAAAGTGTCTCCGTGTTTGTAAAGAAATGTTTGATACAAAGAAAAATGGCCTACAGGAATTATTAAGTAAATCATTTACTCATAATATTATTCAGGCGAAAATTTTTATACAAATCCGTATAATTTTGATAGTCATCACCTGTTATTGTTACGCTATGAGTATAGTGAGTATGGCAACATCTAGCATGCGTTATGTAATTCAACAATCATAACTTGTTTTCTTGTAGAGAGAATGCCGCCTTGAAATTGATTTTATCCAAAACAATTAAACCATCATTATCATGCAGATTGGTCCTGGAGGCCTGACTCTTGTTCTGAGGAAGCAGCACGGTGCTGTGCTACGTGTGTGGTGCACGGAGTCGCGCTTCCATGTGTTGGAATGGGTGTTGTACTGGCAATTAACACGCTGGTATAAAGTATGAGAGCGGTTACTACTAAATCCAACATTTCCACGGAAATGAAAGTGCAATAATAAAATGGAAAATTTCAAGGAAAAGGCAATATTTGTAGCCTGCAAGTGAGAAACTGAAAAGTGGTGTCCTGGGGGATGAAATTATAAAGCTGATTCAGTTGTTGGCTACGACTGTTGAAAATTGTCGTGCCAAATAATGTCTCAAATCTACAATGCGATGGGAACAATGTCGCAGTCAAACGCGTGGTATTTATGTATTAATTTAGAATCCAATGTTGCGTTAAAGTATTCCAGCAGTTAAATTTTAAGTAACTTGTTTCATCAGGCTAAATTTAATTACCTTAACGGAGCAATATATTGCCGAATTTTTTTACTTGCTTTTCGGAACTTTATAATGGATGTGTTTACTTTTTCTGTGTGTTTAATATCCTTTTCTCCGTCTATCCTTAACATAAATAACATTAAATTACTTTATCGTGTGGAGGTTTGAGTCTCTTCAAAGATCATATCATGATTTCTTTCATTTTTATCTATCAATATCGTTTACAGAAACTAATGAAAAATAACTGAAAATGGATGCTTTGTGACATCCATCATTATGGGTGTTTTTTTATGAAAAATTTGAAAAAACTAGCAAAAAACTAACAAACTAACCTAGCCAAATTCTAATACCGTCATAAAGAGCTTTGCATCACACGAAGTTTAAATTTTAAGAAATGACTAAAAGTTTTGTACGTTGATATATGTATGAATAACTTTGTCCTTAACTGTAGGTGTAAATGACAGTAAAGAATATTGTAATATTCTGCCTCGTTAAGAAGGAATGCGTTATTCATAAAATTAGTTTATAGTAATTATTTTGTGCATTTTTGCTTTAAAATCACAAATTATTAATCATTGCGTAACATTTTTTCAACAGAACTCATTCATCTCTTTCTTCAGGAGAACAATTTCATTTAACTCGAGTTAGAGCGAAGGTTAAATGTCTTCTCACTCTGCCATCACTTAAAAAATTAAAACTGATCTAATTTATGAACATTGAAATGTTAAGCCGTTAAAAAAGCTATAATTCTCATAGTCAAGAGAGAATGGAGAAAGATTGGAAGCCGATAGGCTTCTCAATATGACCCTCGAGTATTCCAGCATTGCCCAAGCACCTTCTTGAGGCACCCTCTTGAAGCAAACCCTTGAAGCCTTATCATGAAATTACATCTTTCCTCTTGAAGAACGTCTCTCTAAAACAAGATAATGTGAATGAAACGTTTTCAAATTGTTTTGTCATGCCAACATAAAATCGTTTTCAAGGGGAATTTTTCGGTTACAAGGGGAAACCTTCATCTTGAAGGGAAATCTACGGGCGCAATGGGAAATCCCTACTTTCATGAGTAACCCTTTGGTTTGAAAGGGAGACCTTCATTTTCAGGAAAAAATTTCCAGTTTCATGAGAAACTGTCATGTTTCGTTTAAAAATCTTCACAGAAATCTAAAAAATAGCTAAACGTAATTATTGCAGTAATCTCTCTTTCTATTCTTAAATTTTTAAGGATCGACCCATCTTCCCCGGGAGTGAATAAAAAACTCTAATCATTCATTGCACAGAACTAATTTTTTCCCTTACCCTTCAATTATGCCTATGGAGCATGGCATATATGTATAGCTGTTTAATTTTGTTTTTGAAAATAGTACCAATGGCTTAAAACCATATGAGGAAAAAATTATTCGTCAAAACATGTAATATGATTGAAATATTTATTTATCTGTGTATCATCATTAGCATTTTCTATAACTCGTTTGATTCTTCTTTTGAACTCTATTTCAATGTTTCTAAGTAATAATTTCCTTAAGCTTGTTCCGTGAATGTGCGCTTTCATTAATCAAACAATTTTTATTTGTAATTTAGTTTCGTTATCGTTTTGAGCCCGTACCTTGACAAGTAAGAATGTTTTCTGAATGTAAAAAAGACTGAAGAACACATTTATAGTAAGGGTGTTTGATTCACTGTGCGACGTTTTTTTTCTTTAATTTTAGTTTGATAGAAAATGAAAGGCTTGTTTGCATGTTCGAAGGAAAATATCACAGAAAGAAGTGTTTGTAAGGAACTGGGGGACGAGTAGAAACGCTGACAAACACAATTCAGGATTTCAGTTAAACGTTTTCATATTTTTACCGCGGTATGTAATTTTAGTTCGTATTATGATAATGAATGCATGAATGCCTCGTCTAGGATTTTTACAGGGCATAAATCAATATAAACGATTTCCAGGTTTTTGTAGGTTACACATTCTTGTGCCACATAAATTATTTGTATATATGTATATATTAATAATTGTTCTCGCCTCTCACATCATCGAAGCATTGTGCTCAAAGGAGGTTAAGACTGTCTAGTCCCGCGAATAAAATAAAAACGAAAATATTCCTGTACCGCGATCGGATTTTTTTCGGAAAGATTACTTCTAGGACATATCGCTTCTTGATACGGAACGTAATAAAATATATTGTCCCCATGATTGGTTCAGCTAAACTAGTTTTGCTTTGCTTGGGCCTATCCCGTTACTTCGATCAGTTCTGTGCAAATCTGCGGTAAATCAATGATACACGAAATAATTCGTTTAATGATGTTCCTTCGAAAAAGTGCCGATTATTTTTCTTGAGATTCATCGTGTAATTTATTTATCATTGTGATGCTTCTTGTAAGTCCATGTCATAGCAAATAATATAAAGAAAACTCGAGTTTCATGCTTTAGTCGCTGCACCGAAACAAACCCGGGCAAACATGGCAAAAGTTCGAGCAGCGGCACCGACGTATTGAAACTTTAGAGACCGAACTTTAGAAATATTTCTACGTAATCCGATTTAGGCTGTGATTTCGTATAACTTGGGGTTATCGTTTGCAATTCTTCTCTTGGCCAAATATCGTAAAAAATATGCACCTCGCTCTAGAAACTCGACACACCTAATGCTTTCATACCTCTTTTCATGTACATATAACAAGGAAGTTGCAATAACTGTTATAACAATTAGAAGCGAATATAATTGTTTGACCCGTAGTTAGTAAAATTATTTTGGGGCTTCAAATTTTACTTTACAACAGAGTTATAAAAATGCATGTCTTGAATAAGACTTTCAACGTAAAATCTTGAACCAAGATAAATTTTCTGTCTTGAGCCAAAAATCAAGCCGATTTTCAGCGAAAAAGTAAAGACTCTTTATGTCTTCCCATTTTGACTGTACAATGGCGTCTTCTTTTCACCTCTCCTTCAATGTGCAGCGCGATAAGCATCAGGAAAGTTAGTGTTAAAAGCCGCTGAAGTTACGGGGCTAATATATGAAGTGACTCTGCTGTGCCACATAGAAATGCTAAGGATTTCTAGTGTTTGTAATACTACAAATAAGTTGCGCACACCATCATATAGAGTACATCAAAATCGTATTGTAGTTCGGATCATTATTATTATTACAATCACCCTTAAAGCGCATGGAAACATGGATGCTCGGTCACAGGAATTCCAAATGAGAAAAATCCCTGTTTAAGAGTTACATAGTATCTTCTGATTGCTTTTTCTCTTTTTTATAACATTCCCCTAAGTCAAAATATTAGAAGCTTTTCGTGTCATTGACTTTACAAATCACTACTGAATACAAACTTCTGTTAAAATATTACACATCATGCATAAATCCACTATTCAATACATGACTTTTTCAGGTAGGATTTGTTAGTGACACTCACTTGGACCCTTGATCACCTATAATTTCTATTCCTCCTATTCCTCCCATTTTAGCTCAGAAAGATGTCCAGTAATTTTTAATGTTAGGGAAAACTGCTACTGCTATGCTCTTGCTATAACTAACTGACTATCCACGTCTTAATTGCAGTTTGCTCAACTACAAGAAACTTAAATTCGAAAATTTCATTTGAACACCCGTCTTTGTGCTATTTGTATAATGTATTTCATCTATGCACCAAATGAGTAATAATTTAAAAATACTTCATTATCTTTAAATTGGTCAAAATTAAGTATGAAAACACTTTTATTCATTATTCTTGTTTCATCGTTATGATGCAAGCTAGAAACCATGCACATTAAATTTTTTTAGTTATGGTACAAGTAACAAGATTACTTCTGGTGGCACTGAATGCTTGAATATAAGTCGTGTCATCTGCAGGAGATCAACATATGTTCAATTTTGCTCGTAATTTCTTCACTGTTTATATATAGTACACATAACTTTGTAATATAATGATGTGAAAGCATCATCAACCCTAATTTGAAATTTGAAACTCAGCCAAACTCTACGCATGGATTGCAAAAATACAGACACAGACACATTTCCTCGTATCAGTATTTGCTCCAGGGACGAGGCATTCCATGTCATCAATCTATATATCTTTGTCCCCCAAAATGCCTGACCAACATTGGTTGGCTGTAAAGATCTATAACCTCAAGCCGCTGAGAGCGAAAGCCAGGTAGCAACAATAGGAACCAAGGCCTATGCGTAAAGGGATACTGCACCCACGAGCAGCCAATTGCCATTGTTTACAGGACAAGCGTACATTGATCCTTCGCAATATCCTGTTGACCTAACTGGTCATCAAATGAAAGGTTGTTGAGAGCAACTGGCAGTAACAATTTATCGTAAGGATCCTCTCATCTGCGGTCATGTGTTAACATAAAAGTATCTGATGTTTGTTCTCAGTTTTTCAGGAGGGAAATTAGGGCTTACTACAATGTGATAATTTGTTGCTAACAGTTCGTTAGACGTATCGTAATATTCAATCAGTATGCGTGAATCGTCGGCTGGTATAAGTTTAATCTGCGGTAGTTTTGAATGCGTTGAAAAAGTATCGATTTTCATAACATGCTTGTTTAACTGAATCTAAAATGAACTGGTTTTGGCGACAGAACAGGTGTAAAAATAATACATCGTCACTCTCCACACACACTATTCTAGAGTTTGGCTCATAATATCGACTTTTTGGGTTTGATTCAGGTATAATTTAATTTTATATTAATCTGTACTATTCCAGACCGGACTTTGTGGTTTGACAAAGATAGAACAATTTGAGACTTCAAGCGAAAGAGTTATGAAAATGATTTTAATGGAAGAAATCTTCTCGTAATTGGACAATACCCTGATATAAACAAAGATTTACTTTATTATCCTGATGGCATGGAAAAAGTACCAGGATGCATCATTACGCATTGAGAAATGCCCTCTCTCGTTGGAAACAGTTGGTGCACATTTGAGAAAAAAGTTAGTGTTAATGTTCCGTAAAACATTCAGGAAATTAATTTTTTATCTTAATTTCTTTTATTTATTAAAGAGTATAGTGTAAAACATTGAAAGTACAATGAATGAGTTAAATTTTTAAAATCTATTTCCTCTTCACAAACTTATAAGAACAACATCAAAAGTTCTATGTACTAACTTTTGCAAAGCAATTATTTATAGATATACATTATTACTGATAAGCATAGATTCTATTAGTTTGCTGCGATTGCTGTTAGCCGTTTGATGCTTTAGAAGTACTCATAAAGATTTGAATGCTTAAAATGATGAAGGTGAGAATTACGCATCGAAAGAAGTATGTTTGAGCCGTGCTTCCCGAGAAGAAGTTACGTGTTCGATTCCTTCTAAGCTCAGGTCAGAAAATGCTGACGCACGAGCAGAGTTGTTCGTGCTATGCAAAAACGTGTAGTATTGCCCGCAACGGGAGAACTGCAAACTAATCTCTCCTTGAATGAGATTTTTTCTTTATCTGACGTCTAAATACAGGAAAGAAGAGTCTGTATACTTTATGTTGTACAGATAAATGTTCAGCCCGAGTGGTCACTCGAAAGCATAAATACAAGGTAAATTATGAATTCCTTACCTGAGTATTAGATTAACTTGATTAATTTTTATACAAAAGTTATAAAGGGAGCACACACAAGTCACTCTTGAATTTCCATAGGATGCAAGAATGTAAAATTACTCCTTCGCCGCACATGAATTTATTCTCAGACAATTCTCCTTCAAATGTATGTGGAATAGTGCTATTAAAAGAGTTGTACGATATTATGATAACTGGCTAAACTTGTAAAGCCTGTTTTACAGATCTAATTCCAAGTCTAAGCTACTAAGATAATAGCGTGTAATTCTTATGTTTTTTAAAGCCAGGCGGGCATTCAACCTGTTAACCAATCGTGATGGAGGGCAAGATTCCTATCATAAATTGTGCCTCTGGACCCTAGTAGGACGTTAGAAAAGAGGCTGTTAGCAAACCGACCGCGACACCCCATAATTTTGTTCATGTCAGTATCGCACAATTCAACGTCATTAATATTATTTATATCTCGCATGAGCAGCATCCCCGTCCCTCCGCCTCTACAAACCCGCAATCTCCATAAAGTATGAAAGCCAAAGCCATTTTAATCGAGCAGCATCTGCTTCGAAAAAAGTTGGTGTGAAACGACCCGCTGATACTTCACTCAACAATCTTAACCTCGTACCTTTGTTGCTCTCTTTTTCTCTATGAGACCAAACAATGGCGTCTGACAAGCCGTGTTCTGTACCTGCTGAACCGAGAGCGCGATAGAGTTGATCTCAATGAAACTTACTGTCGTCAATGGCCTTTGATAAACTAGGTTGTTTTTAGGGTCTTGTGGTCGGCAATTACAAGGGTTCTTTACTACTCTTTTGGGGACTGAAAGTGTGAAAACACCCTCCAATTCAACGCTTTTATCAGCTTCTAAAAAGAATGCGTCGTATCTGAGGTTGTCAATGTTACCTCTGTTTTGGTTGTTGATGGTTCAACTTTAAGATGAAGACTATGTTTCGCATAATATTTTTTTTTCTACCTAGGTATCTCCTGCGCTCCAATAAATTTTAAAACTATTGCTTATTATATTTCATATCTAGGTTTAGGATATGTTTCATTTGATATTCGATCAGATTCGATTTGAAAAAACTGTTTATTGAAGGTTTTTAAAAAAAAGTTACAGGGTGTAAATGTTACCAAATTACGCCCAGATCAAACAAAATTACACCAGCTGATGCCGCATGTAGTTAAATGTGTAGTTTTCGAATCTATACAGTATGTCCCACAAAAAACCGAACCTATATGTCCCGTATCAGTAATACCATCATAAGAATACCATAAGCATTTAATTTCTAGAAAAATTATTCCTCAAACTTAATCTATAGAAAAGAGCATACAATAAATCGAATGATGGTATTATTGATACGGGAAAATAAATACTCGGTTCGGGTTTTTGTGGGACATACGGTACAATTTATTCAAACACGCAAGCTTACGATAGGGATAAGGAATATCATTTTTTTGTGACAGTAGACTTTCCCAAAATACCTTCCAGAGTCGCTTATTCGCTTTAATAACCAAAATGAACCAAGTACTTAAACTTAACAGTTGAGTTAATCGTGTCAATTATGGAGTAAAAGTATTGATGTCAATGATGTAATAATTGTACTCAAAGCAATCAAATGATGCAGCGACTGATATCAAATATGATGCCACAAAGCTCCTATCAATCTGTAGGTGCCGATCCAATATTGAATTAATCTGTGAATATATTAAGGATACTTAATGTTATCACAAAAACTTGCCTATAATACCGTACATCCTTTTGTTTTGCAGTCCGTCTAATCATGCCGGTCAATCAATTTCGTTTTCAATTAAGAGACCTGCCGTGTCAGGTCTACCACTCACTCTATAATGACACTGATCACACGCCACTAATCATGCTCATTATAAGAAAGCTGAGTCATGTTAATTTAGAACGCAAAAGCAACAGTTGACAGCTTCACAAGCTCTTCAGTAATGATGAAGCATTGCAGAACAACAAATATCTGAAATAGGTTACTCACGGACCTTTCGTCAGGCGGGCTTTGTGGAAAAGTTGTTCTAATGATCATTTATCTTTAAAGTATGTAGGAGTTCATTCCAGTGTATCACGAGAACACAATGTGAGGTTTGCCTGTCTTGAATCCATGCATGCGCTGTCATCGTAGATATTGCTTTTGTTAGGCTGTTAAAAAAGCTAATCTGAAACTAAGTCCAAACTGCGTTGAAGTACTCGTATGAAAATTTAGGTAGGCTCTTAAATTTTATATCTATTTTTCATCTTTCTTCTAATAACTGTTAGATTGCCCTGTATTTTACAGATTCTTAGCAATCAGCTTTGTTCTTTTTTCGGCGAAACGTTCCATTAGCCTAAAATTCAAGGGTCAATTTTTATGACAAGCACGTCTAAAGATTTAAAATATAAATGTATTTCTTGGAAGCTATGGAAGAAATAAAATGCAAAATTTATAAACTGGAGATTTTCCATAAGTAATCCTGAAACCTTTTTCGTAACATTATCTTCACTCTGCAGTGAATTTACCGATAGTAAAAGAACGTGGTTGCGCTAAATTTCATTCTCCTCTAAAAGTCTTCATAAGTGAATTTCTCAGCGATCTTTCGTGAAAAAATTGCGTCGGAATCCCTGGCTTCGGCGTCGCAGTAGCTCATGCTCTGCGCCTTCACTTATGGCAGCCAAAAGTGAGTCCGGAGTTAAGGCCCGCTTGTTGATTGGTAAAAGCAGCTCCATTTGTTGACGTCTTGTTACTGCCAAGACCAGATTCATTACGCTCAGATTAATGGACACCGGAGGGGACACCCCATAAAACTGCGGCGCACTCACTCTGTCCAGGAAGGCTCGTTTGCTGCGATGCTGGGAACAGTGACCATGAAATGCTGCTTCTGACAGTGTGGTATTGGTTACACGCAACGAGTTTCATAAGCATTTCAAGCAAGAATTTTCGCCGGATATTTCTGCTCGATACACTACACTCGTCCAAGTTTTAAAAGATTTTTAGGTGGGTAAGTTTTTGATGCGCTTGCTTATTTGTGACAAAATGCAAAGATGCAAGTTTCATCTCATATTGGTTTCTCATTTCATTGAAATCCTTGCTCAAAAAGTATCATAATAAGTCGTTAAATTTTTAAAGACTAAAATATTATGCATTTTGACATCACTTCTTTTGTGATTTGAAATACATCCCAGTTGAATTCATTAGCAGATATTCTATTGTGCAGCAGATACAAAACTCTTTTCTTTAAATTTGATTTTTCACCTAACATAATCCGGCCCTTTCGATACCACACAGTGGGATTTGTACCCATTGTATCTTGTGTAATTTTTTTAATTTATAGTTGTTCATTTGATATGACACGTTCACAATTGCTATAGTTACTTAAAAATCAATAACTTCATCCATAGAAACAATAAACCTATGCATGCACAAGTTCATTGCTAATTGACTAATTTTGTATTAGTTTCAACAATTCAAAATTTTAAGACCTCCCCAAGCTTTATTTTCTACAATGGCATTAAATGTCCAATGGCCGTATGGTTTATTATTATTTCCTCTTGCAAGCATACTTAGAACACATCAAATTAAAATTAAGTGTTAATTTACAGAATATCTCGTCTGTTATCATAGGCAAGCAGGCTGATCATTTGTTAATTAGTTTGTTTCAATCCAGTAGGAATACACATCAAACTACACCAACAAAATTTAATATTGAAACTGAAATATAAGTTTTAATACCGCCAGTATTAGGGGACAAATATTTTTCCCTCCTAAATAATTTCAAAGCTTTGTTGTTGAGAACTGACGTTTTATGGTTAGAACTACTGAAACTTGCAAAGCATTTCTGAATTCACAGTGTATATGAAACTCCTGTGCAATGAATCTATTTGCGTCGTATTGCACAAATATCATACAAATAAAACTTTATTGCTATAAGTCATGCAATTTTCCGTAAATTTGCCATTAAATCTTGCATACTAAAACATGATCTCGGAGTCTTGATCATGTTCACGACCACGGGATGGTTTAGGGACGAGTTGCCTGCGGTAACATGGTGGTCTTGTATACATTGTCAGAGCATGGAGCCGTGAGATGGGACCGAGAATGCAGAGTCTCATTTGGTTACCACGGAGGTGCCTTCCTATCCGGTCTTGATGATGTCTCTGAACGTGAGCTGAGAGAAGCCCGTCATTTTCCGGCGTAATGCTCTGCTTTCTCGAGCTTGTATGATGGCTAACGATATCCACGGTGGCCTGCCCCTGATAATGCTGATGCTGCCTTAACTCGCGAAATTATGATGTCGTAAACCTTAGGGCACTAAAACTCGTTGCTGTGGGCCGTGCCGTACAACGCCGCTTTGCTGGGTCGACAACTACCTCGTTAACAACGAGCTCCTAACGGATATTCGCCAGCGAGGTGAATAAACAGATGTACTCTTCATCATCGGGCTGGTCCGTGCTGCATCAAACTTTTATGACGCTTAGTGTTAACAAATAACTGTGACACCCTCTATTAATCTAATATGCTGTGATGTATTACAGCTCATCAGTATTACTACAGAGCAAGATTTTACTTTTGAACTTCATTATACAGAATGACTCAATGAAAAAGTGAACGAAATTTCACTATAATTTCTTGGTATCTAGAAAAGTTAGTCTACTTTTTTAGGTCACTCTGTACGGGCAAGCTCAAGGTATTCATGATCCCTGTTGAACTTATGAAGCACCAACTTCTTTAGTTCGTTGTCTCAAAGCGTAACTAATCCTTATAAAATAATCAAACCTTGTTCAAAATGTACCTAAATTACTCAAATTTTTTGTTTTAATATAAGATTTTGAAGGTAACCTACATAAATTATTATCAGTTACTTCAAACGAGTTATTCACGTGCCTTATTTCTACTCCGTATTGAGTGCCAAATAGTACGATTGTTTAATTTTAGCACACCCTAACTGTACCACACCAATGAACAGGCGTCTATATCTTTACTACATTAAGGAAAGAGCTACTTTACCCTAACTCTACTACACAGAGCAGAGTGTGACAATATCCGTACTCTACTACAGTAAGTAAAGTATGTTACGTACCCCTACGGATGACCATTCTACTCATGCCAAAGAGCAACCATATCCCAACGCGTAACTTGGCTATGCTAGCGGAAAAGGGTGATGCTCTTAATGTGCATCCCTACTTCAAAAGTCATCTTTCAAAGTTGATGATGATGGCGCTGTGCCCCGAAAGAGTGAAGAATAACGACCCACAAACCCTAACAACTTGGCTACTTGGCATTTGTATCACCAGGGGCTGACTTTCAAATCCTTCATAAACTTCGTGTGGCCCAGAAAATCCGGAAACGATGTGGCAAATTACCAAACTTCGGTTAAGAGAAAAAACGGAAAATTCTTCATTTCAATCTCTAATGAAAAGTATTTATAGGAGATCGATTCGGGTCTGCCTGTAGGTTAATAATATTCACGTAATGATAAGTATTCTCCTAAATTTTCCTGAAATTTTCAATCGTTTCTTTATGTGCATTTTTAATTTCAGGGATTTTTGGTCATTTCATGGTATGATAGTGAACTCTTACTCTTTCATTGTTATGGGAAAATTTAAACGCAATATTTCATGCCAAAGCTTCCTTGATCTTACCATTCACAGGTATACATATATAGTGGCAATTTTCTTCGTTTTCGAGGGCGTTGATAGCTGAATTCAGACGAACGCTTAGGGTTCAAATAAGTTCAGTGATGCATTTCAAGAGAAGCAATTTAGGAGGCCGGCATCCAAGGCGGGATTGATTTAATGGCCCACTAGGAAATCCACACCGCCGCTTCAGCAACGGCCTTAATCGAGAGGATCTGAAGAGCTTTAGGCACAGAATATTTCAGCACATTATTCATACATAACAGAAATGGATATTTTTCTTTATGCTATTTCAGCCATGCATGGAATTTTTCGTGCTTGCATTCATTGAGGTCATTTTCTAAGTTTTTCATGTTTGCATTCATTGAGTTTTATATCTAACATTCAGTTCCTCATCTGATGTTCACATTATGATTCTAATTTCGTCTGCAACGCTAATGTTAAAAAAACAGTGAGTATTACAGGAAGTTGCATCTCTGTGCAATTTTTTTTGACATTGTTTTTATTCGTTTTGTGTCTGTATCAATCGCAGACATGAAAAATCTAAAAACGTGAAATTTAAAATTCAGGTATTTTTTTGCTGTGTCATTGAGTGACAAGAAGTTCTGTGTCCTATACCACTGCATTCATTTTTCTTTCTGTGTAATCATTTGAAAATGAAGACACAATTGGAAGCATTCACGGAAAGTGCCACAGACCGAAGCTGAGCTCGATGTTCGTTGAAAAACTTACAACAAAAAGACTGCGATTTATAAAGTTTGCAGTAACAGTAGCTGTTGTTTCTTAAGAGAGATTTTAATCTTTACTTGTTGGGCTATTTTATATTAAGGTTTTGTTCCTTGGTTCGATTTGCACTTAATGTACTTTTTGTAAAATTCTGTTTGAAAACTCTTAATTCGAACTATGGAAACTGACCCACGATTAACTGTAATCATGATAAACTATGGAAAAATTAAATCAAAATTTGGTAAGTACTGCCTCGTACCCGTAGAGACATCTTTTGAAGAAAAAGAAACATTTCTATTTTCTAACGCTCTGTGAGAATAGACAAGTTTCACTAAACAAATTTTAATTTTACCAGATAACGTTTTTTTTTGAATGAACAATGTCTTAGTAATTTAACAATTAATGTTTAATGCCTGAATTAATAATTTAACAACTATCTACATAGGATTTGAATGAATAGTACTCAAGGTAGCATTGTTTTTGTAGCGTAGATTATTACGATTTCTTTGCAATATAAGCGTTGCTATGATACTTCTGAGACAAAATTATTTCATGCAGAATATGATTTTTTAAATCTAAAGACATTTGGAGAAAAATCTTTATAGAAGTAAATGTTAATATAAGAATGCCTTACTGCTATAATTCCTCAAGAAAATTATACGTAGAAAATGACAGGCTGTTCCGTCTTTAAAATGCAGATATATTAAAAGTCTGTTGAAGTTCTTTTCCGCAAAAACACTGCGTGTGCTTGTAAACAAAATGATTACATTTTTTATGAAAATATGCAAGATCTCTTTGGGTTAAAACTTGTCATCTGAGAACGATTGGGCATTTCATGTTTACATATAACTTCAAAAAGTGAACATGAACATTCTAATAAAAAACGCATTTGTTCTGCTGCAAAAAGTCTACTTTCTGTTTAAATAAGCAAATTTTCTGCTTAAAAGCGTAAACGTTTTGTTCAAACACTCACGAGTTCTGTTTATGAACGTAAAAGCTTTGTTTAAAAGTTTACGAGTTCAGTTCAAAACGGTACACGTTTTTTTAAAATTAAGATCAGTCAACTGAGAGTTTTTTCCTGGGATGATCTACGTAGGCTGAAAGCACGGCCTAGACCAGAAGCCTACATCCAGCACCACAAAACCTCATGACGCTCGGCTTTGTCTTCCATTTCCTTGTTAAGATAAAGAACTTTCTTGGAAGCATCCCGGATCTGACGTTGTGTTCTTGAAGGAAGGCTTGTAGTGGCCATGTTCCTCTAAAATTGCGCTTGATCCTTCTTTGTCTTCCGCGCTTGATGCAGTAGCTGCTCAGAGCAGACTCTGGAAACGAAGGATATTCCAGAAACATGCTCAAATTGTTGGAACGCTTTCAAAATCCCAGAACTCTAATTAGCGCTTAGGAACGCTCATGAAATACATAATTATTACTTCATACTTATTTCTGGCTTCCAACACATGTTGTTCGTGAAAAGTCATGATGCAGCTCTGGAATAATCTTGTGTTGGGATAATGGAGTTTATTACAGAAGAAGGAAAAAAAGTGAGGCCTTCAGAAAATTCTCAGAAATTCGTTATTTAAGCATTTATTCTTCCATTGGGCACTATCTGTATTAAAACTTGAATTTGTAGGAAACAATTTCGTTACTTGGCAAAAGTACAACTAGACAAATGAGTGTGTTTATTATTCCCACATGCCGGCTCAATCATTTTCCTCTTGACAATTTACTTTCCGTCTATTCTGTTCTTGATTTCATTAATGAGAATAGTGATCTGATATTCAGTATCGCAAAAGCATCCGGATAACAGAAAATACGTCCATCTTTCGTTGATTTTGACGAAGCACGCTCTTTTGGCTCCAACAGACCACTTATGCATGCATACACCAATTGACGACCCCTATTCCTATCATCCTTTTCCAATGACGAATGCAGCATCATCTGACAAATGCAATGATGTTAGTATTTCGCACTTGCGATTCGAAATCTTTGGGTGTGTCTCATGGCATTCTACTCATCTGCTGTTGGCGTTCAGATGAGGATCTGGCCCATCTTCTGATAAATGTACGTGGTTTCTGTCTGGGATCAGGAAGGGGATCGAGTTGGATCAGAGAGCCTCCATTACCTCGATAGCTCCTGTTGTCGGACGCTCGTCTAAAGCGCACTTACTCTAAGACCGTACTGGCCTGCACCAAACTCTGTCTATTCTGGTAAACTCGAGTTAATAAATTTGTTTTATATGGTTTGACATGTAGTAGAGGGTACTGTTAGTTATGTGTACTGCTTAGTGAACAAGTGTGAGCTAAATAAATTCAGAGGTTAAATTTTTCCACCAAAAAGCAGAGGTTGTACCGCAGTGAATGCACATTTAAATTAAACAAAAAAATCCAAATATTTGCTCTAACATCGAAAACACACGAATGAAACATGATAATAATAATAATTATCATTTATTTTCTTACAACTGTATGAAATTTGAAAGCTAGCAGCACTAAGACTTCTTACGTGAACCTCTGTGATGTTAGTGGAAGTGAACTCAACAATAACCTTATCACATTTGAGACTACTGAAGAGTAAAGACATACGCAAGTACTAAAGGTATGTTCATGTTTCAAAATCCGTCGAAGTCACATATTAAATAAGTGCTCGTCCAGAAGCACTTAGTTTGGAGGAAGGTTTAGTCCCGTATGTCAACATAGTGAAAATTCAACCAAGCTTAGCAAAAGGAATCATCAACGGCGCTATGATTTCTAAACGACTTCCTTACTCCAGTATGAAAGTACCACGCATTGGTTAGTATCCTTCCTCACTTAAGAGTAACACTCCCATAATTTTTGTAGCGAATATTCAAAACTTAGCAACTTTAAACCTTCGTTGTAACCTGTAAGACTTTTTACACCTGGAACAATTTAAACTTGGTGAGAACAGCATACTACGTCTTGGGTATAATCATTTTTACTTATTTAATTTTACGAATTTTTTATGCACGAATAGATACTTTGTGAATGAAATTATACAGTCTAGATAAATTGTGTGAATATTTAGAAACGCTGGTTAGTCATGACATTATTAACCATGATATTTAAATGTTCCACCCTCATACAGAATATCAGTAACAGATATAAATGTCTTTGCAATTTTTATAGACGAGGAAGGAAGATCTAAGAAATAAGTTTTTTCCACATGCTGATTTTTAATGTTTCATGTACCTACTTTGTGAATGAAATTATTGGGTAAACACTTGGACTTGGGTAAACAACCGAATAATTATCGAAATAATTATCCGACCCAAGAATGGGCCAGAAGGTTCGTTCCTATAGCCTCATTCTATTCTATTCTATTCTACTGTAAATTTTACAAAAGCTAGAATTTGCACTGCCATCTACTGGTAGCAGATAACAAATTGTCCACAATTTTTAAAAATTTATAAGTTAATATTAGAGTAGATTAACAAATTGAAACTTCAGGAAAACACCAACCCACGTTTGCCTTGTGTCCAGATCAAAATTACATAAAATATACGGAATCGGTTGATTATTTATCAGAAAATTGCAACAATAGATTTATTCAAACTGAATGAACGTTGACGCCGAATTGCTACTAGCTTCGACTGTCTCTTTTTATGTAAGATAAATTATAAAAGTCCCCTGAAATGTTTCTCAAATCATTGCTCTGTTTTTGTTAACGTGCTTGATAAATATGTTTGTTCAAACGATGGTACAGGTTAGGAATATGCACAATTATTCGTAGGGCTCACCGCTAAAACTTGAGGTTTGAAGTTTTAATGCTAAATTCAAGAAAATAACCTGTAATTTATGATGTTTAGGTGATAAATTAAGAGTGAGCCAATAAATGAAGTGAGACTCGTAACGAATAGTTGAAAATAGTAATATTTTTTATCGAATGCCTTCTGATGAAATGAAATAATTGGAATGAGATTTTCTTCTGGATGCAAAATTATTCCAGATATATGAGAATTTCCTTATTTTATCTTGAAAAATTACTCCTCAATATTATTCACCACAAAATAATTATTGTTTAGGTAAAAACACACAGCATTGAGTGAAGTCGTTATAATCATATAAGGTGGGAATATTATCATCTCTATTTCAAATCATGTGGCAGTTAAAGCAACGGTATTTTTGTCTTCTCCAAACGCTCATTTAAATTCAGAGAACGGAAGCGTGCTAGAATGAATTAATTTCACTCGGAGCAGAAGCTAATGATGCTATTGTCCGCAAAATCTGGCTAGTTTGGCCCTACTCGAATGGAACGCAATTTGCTAAAGCCTCCATAACTCAGGGAATGGCTGCCCTGGCAAAAATTCTGTTCTGAAATTGTGGCATCAGCATAGCGTAGATAAGCCAAATGGGAGACGGCCCGACGAGGTGATACGGAGCTCCATAACCTCTTTATTCATATGAACGCCAGGGTCACCGCGATGTCGGTGATTGGGGGCACCATACAATCAATGGGGCGCTGACTTCATGAATTTTTCAAAAGACATTTTACTCTTTGTGATCTTGTTAGAAGAATGTCTCTCTCTATGACTTAGCACTGACTTCTTTTGAGTGCTATTTTCATGAAAGCACATCGCAAACAATCGGTTTCATTAATTGTGAGCACTCGAAGGTGTCGCTAAAGCAAAGATTCAGTTAGTTCTGTTTTTACAAAGCGTTTAGAAAAGCTTTGGCTGCTGAGAGAAGTGCACAAAACTTGGAAATTCGAATCGATTTCAGAAAGTGAAATAACGTTTCTACTTATAATATAACCAAAATAACTTCTGATCTAATGATTCCATGAAACGTAATTTTAGTTAGCCAACGCTACAAATAATTGAATGACACAATCTTTGTGTCACGATTTAGGCCGTCAATTCACCGGTCAAAACTCGACCATTTTCTATGGAAGTAATCAGAAGACGCTCAGTCTGGTCGACAATCTTTTAGAGAGTGACACTGACGAATGCCTCTTTGCCAGAACGATTACCTCAGTCTGGACGATCCTCTCGATGTCCTCAGTAATGATCTTCTCAAAATGAAGCTTGTTCACCCATTTCTCATCTACTTTTGCTAAAATTGATTTATTCTGTGTAATTTACCTCGAGTTATTTTTGAAAATTCCTATTTTTCGAGCAAATCCTTTGTATTCGAAGTGATGCATGGTTGCACCCAAAGTTAACCTTTAGTTTTGCGTTTTGTTGCTCATATTTATCAGAAGAGTTAATTCAAAAATCAGTAATTTCAAATTTTACTTAGGATTTTTCATTTGTTTCCGTATGCATTTTAAACTTGTACTTTTTCACATGAATGCTGTGATAATCATCTCGACAATAGCAATCTTCTTTTGCTTACCCGAACTGTGTAGCGCAAATGATTTGAGAAGCTGTTGCTTAAAATGGAAGTTTTATTTATCAGTAAAATTAGAGTTCTAAAATGATACATATTGAGTGAATACCCACGTGTAAAATACCTCAGCAGCACTGCGTCTACTAAATGAAAACGAGGTAGACTGTAGTGTACAATGAAAAAACAATTGCATTAAGAGAACCTTACTCCTCAGCATTCTGTGAACAGTCCTCACGCACTATGAATTACATTTATAAAGCGACGAATTCATTCCCAGACCCAGTAATGGTTCGGGAAGCTTCCCATCGATTATTCTTGGAAATTTCTTGCCACCGAGCTTGTCTGAAATGCGCTGCAAAATCCTTGCATCTTCCTGCGTGAATAGATTGGTATTCACTTTATGTCCATTAGCCAAGCCAATATAGAAAACCTTCATCGTACATTACGAGTACTCGTGTAAGGAATCACACAATATGATATCTAAATGATTCGCAAGACATAAATTCGAGAGCAAGATCGAAGACGCTCACCTACATTATAGAAGTTAACAGACACATTGATCCGAGCTAGCTTTACATTGCACTCCGTGCCAACTACATTATGTCAAAGGACTGGCAGAGTCATTGCTATGTAGTCCCTGCAAACACATCGGCTCTATTGCAACGCCCTGCAACTTTTCTAATTCCACAGGGCAGCATTGTACTCGCATGTGCTATATACAAAATGGTTATGCTGGTAGTTTGATAGTAAAATGAAGGAAATGACGTAGAGGCATGACAAAACTTCATAACACAGGATTGGGAGTTTGCTGCGACTGGTTTTCCAGTATACCAATATTTATTGTCATATTACAGAGCATGTTTGGCCTTCTGTTCCGTAAATACGAACAATAATTTCGTGAATTTCTACCATAGCAAAGGTTCCAGCTAACACTGTTTTGGATTCTATCGTTGCTGATTTTGTATTAATGTCGTGTTTGTGTTTAACACTAAGCCGTAAAATTAAAAATTGTGTACGAAGAACGTTTGATGGTGCAGTTTGATCAAAATGTTTATCAAACGTCCTTCCAGTCAAACTTTTCGCTTTTTTCCCAGGCTTGGGAAAATTACAGCCTTTTGAAATAGTATTTGGATGGGCATGAGACCTTAAAATTAAACATTCTATTTATAATTTTTTCCCTTCGTTCGCTATGTTTCATAAACAGTTTCATCAGATGAATGTTTCTGAAGTATTCGCATAGGAAAACTATTCAAAATATTGTGCGACGTAATAATAATTGGGTCCACAGAAAATCTGATTAACGGCGACAAAAGATGAGCTTGAGATAAAACATCTCTTCCATTCAAAGTTTTCATCATCGTGCTCTTCATGATAATGATGTCCAGCGAAAGTGCGATCTACGGCACGAAAATATTAGCACGATTCCATAAATTTTTCGTCAATCCAAATTTTCACATTTTATTCAGATTTATTTCGGGTGCAACGCAGAGGAAAATTTTTTATGGAACAGTTTTGTTCTGAAATATTTTAATGATCTGCATCAGTCTACATCACTTACTTTAAAATAAATTTTGTTCTGTCGAAGAACGTATACACTATACAGTAGGCAAAATGAACTGCACTTCTAATCTGCGCATTTCAGTGGTGTGAATTTATTTAAAGCCGTATTTTACCAAAATTTTGTTGTCATTTAAGGGTGTTATTTGAAGGGAATCAAAAAACATAATCAATTTTTTAGCAATTATAGAATCAAGATTTTTTCACGTGGCATTTTAAGCTAATTAGTGTGTAAGCAGTGATGCAGGTTCTCCTGTAGATTGGAATAGTTAAAATCCAACTTTTTTCTCGAAGCGCTCTCTTGTTGATCACGGAACGTGAAGCTTGCGAAATCCCATTTAAAATTATAAAAGCGACGGGCTAAAGCCGTTTCCAGCCTGTAGAGATTTATTATTCTTTAATGACCCTCAATTCGATCAAAGTACGAATTAATTTTATGTTTGTTACTTCATTATCATTGTTTATTTTGTACTAATACATATGAGATCCCTCTACGTACGTCGGGCCTTTTCCATAATTGAATTCTACAAAATACTCAAACCTACCTACTGATATCGCCTTCCACACAACCTCACGAGACACGTTCAACATTCATCTTGGGGAAGTATATGCAGCTGTTCACCACACTCCCCTCTCTACGAGCGTGCCTTCATCGCTGCTATTTTGGCGCTGATATAAATCAAGGAGAGCTGCATTATACCTCAAGGAAATGCTCAGCAGCGGGTGTTTCAAAGCTCGTAACGCTCGCGGAGACCCCCTGTGCATACGAAAAGCTTGAAGGTGATCTTGATAAACCCAGCGTTCTAAGCGCTCAAGAGGGAATTTCCTGCGCGGTTTACGCTAGTCAAATTTGATTCTATACTTTGAAGTTCAGAGTGGGTTACGACAGATTCCTAAAAGCTCAGCTTCTTTTGCAGGATGCATATAATGATTTATTGTACTGAATCACTTTATGATTCAAGTGAATTATATTTGCTGCTAGTTTTCAATAGTGGAAGGTCGACATCGACGTTAATTTACAAATATAGGAAAAAAGTTGCCCATGTCTAAAACTGTCAAGTGAAAAGAACGCCCAGATTTAAAAACTGATTATTTGCTTAGGTATTGGTTATTTATATTGCTAATCATTTGTAAAAGATTTCAAAGCACATTTTTGTTGAAGTAAATGCACCAAACTTAATAACTGAGTGCCAATTTTTCCGTACTCTAAACCCCATTAGGACTTCAAAAAGAAACTCCCTGAACTCAGTTCATGATGGACGTAATTCCTCCTCCTGAAACAATGTCCAGCTTACCATAGTTGAATTAACGGAGATTGCCATTAAATTTGATATTTTAGTGTTTTTTTTATGTGGTATGGTGTTTATAATATTAACACGTACGAGATTCCTGAATGAGTGATCACATCCTGTGTGAGAAATCACAACTGAGATTGCATACACGAGCACTGAAAAAAGTTGTTGATGGAAATTGCCAAGACAATCGTCCACGTATACAAGGTAGAAACTCAAAACTTTTACAGTCCTTTTGGTGCTAAAATTTCATAGGCATTTCATTGAGCTTTCTTTGAACCCGAAAGTAAATGGCAGCAGGCAGATTATACAGCAAACTACCTCTTGTTTTGTGTGTATCACACAACAGTTATTTTACACCGAATCACATGTGGCTTGTGTATAAAATACACTCAAGACGGTTCGTACACAGTAACTTCTTGAGCTTGTAATTTACAAAAATCGTACTGTTCCAGATTATCGTCTGGATATACAGCACAGAAGACGTTTCGTGCATAAAAATTGTCACACATGTAAAACAAACGTCGTTTTATTCAGCATAATCTTAGCTTGGTATAGACCACATGGAAGACCTTTTATGAGAAAAAGTCTTCACTGTATTTTGACATCGCGTTAGGAATTTCTGAAGCGAACTCATCCTCTGGACCAGCACTAAATTAGTTCCTACAGAATATTTTTTGCGGTGTAAAACATAAAGGTTGTTTCTTGCATGATTCTTTTAGATTTTGTCGGAGCAACAGTCCGTGTTGCTTGTGAGTATGAGCAGGAACAAAGGTCAGGACACCATGGCTAGGGCTAGAAGACATCGGGACGCCAGTTGAATAGAACTCTTCTATAAATGAATCATTTAAACGAGTGAGTTTTCAGGCTCTATATCGAGTGAAACATGAATACCTAATGCATCGTTCAAAACTGGTTGCCTAAAACCGTTTTGTTTTTTCTTATAATAAGTCTACGATTTCTGACATTCATATGAAACTGACGCTGATCTACATTCTATTATTAGTGCAATTACAGAATATATTATCTTTTTATGAGTATATACTTGAGAAACGTACATGGAAACCAACTTTTCATCAATAGACTGCCACGTACGTTAATTTTTTCTTTATTTAAAAGTCGTGTACGGAAATTAGAAAACTTTCCGTACACTACTTTACGCTATGGAAGACAACCATTTATTGAAAACGCACTTCAAGGAATGTCTCACAAGCAACACCTTCATATTTTATTTGTACCACTTTTGTATTTTAGCATGAAAGTTAATACTTCCATTATTTCGGATCCATACGTGTTGGGAAAGACTACTTGATTTCTCAACCGAGCTAGAAAAATGTTTTTATTGATCGACGATGAGGTCTTTTACAGAAAACTTATACTCTCTACCATAGTGTATTTGACCACCCACCTCTGGTTTCATGTTTGATGAGATCATATACGTGGAAATTGTGTGACTATAAAACACTTATGAGCTCTTGTTCAATAGCAAGCGCATTTCATGGACCTCGTAAAGGTTCATTATGCAAATCATTTATCATTTTTAAACTTCGTTGCAAGAGTATGGCCCTGGCAGAAAATGCAGTATAAATGCACCCACTTCCTTGACTATATTTCATGAGCACAAAGAAAGGATCTCTCGTTCTATGCCCCATTGTTTATTTATAGACATGAACGGTGGTCATCACTGCTACACGAGCTCTAAAACCGTCTATATAATTATTGAAATTCATGTATGACTTCATATAATTGCAACGGTCATATTTTCTGATTGAAATTAGCGACGATTATGTTCAATATACAGTTCTTCGGTGTCTTCAATGTTCTTCTACCAGCTAACTGATGCAGAGCACTCAGTGAAGAGTGCATTGTAACTGTAACAGACGAGTAATTATTCAGCTGCTAGAATTCAGGACATTCATTACAAATTATCACGTAAGGTCGAACATTGTTCACCAAAAGGTCACATTAAAGAGCGCTGTTAAGCAAGTCGCGTTCTGCTGTAATTCTTTACCCTCGGTTAATTTCCAATGAACGGTGTCGGTCTAGTTGGCTCATAAATGAGTCCAAAGCTCTTTAGGGATTTCCGTGGTGGAGGTGAGCTTTCAATCCGCATTGTTTTCTTTGTGGTTTGGCTTCACGATGCCATCGAAAACATCGGCACAAAGGAAACCCTTATGATCTACGATGTTTTCATCGACTGCTCATGTCGATATCGCGTAGCCAGTCAGTAGCCGACTATTTTGCGTTATTTTTTCGTTGAAAACGATTACTTCTACAGCTTTGCTTGAATGCTTTTATTGTTTCTTTGTGAATGAAGAGGATGCTGAGAAGGTAAAAGGAATTGCCCTTTACGTAAACTGAAGGCAGTAAATATATTTTAATACTATCACAAAATATCGTATATATTTTATTCCTATTAAAACTTGTATCGTTTGCTACTAATTTATAACATTATAATCATCAATATTGTCATTATTAACCATTTAAGTCGAGTTCAAACTCAACCGTCAGTGAGGAGGCAAGTACGCGTAAGTTAATCAACTCGATGTTTTGAAATTACGTATTTTCATGTTCATTAGAGGAATTGAAATATTTTCGTACCTAAGAAATAAAACATTTTATGATCAAATTTCATAGTGGTTTTAGTTACGCACTGCTACTGAAATTCAAGCAGAAGAAGAATGACTAAATGTTGTAGTTGAAATTATGTTCGATTCATTAGTTCAGTTGTTATATGTTTGCAGTTTTAGCTGTTAAAAGATCAAGCTCACAGCGGTCAGAACACGATACAGCTGTTTTGTGTACAAGCTCCAGGATTTTGTCTCCAGTAGAGTAGGCATTGAAATTCTCACCATTTCATAAATCTTCAGTTATGAACTGGTAGTCCGAAAATAAATGAATTAACTATGGCAAGATATTCATCTGTTTAATCAACAAAACAACCCGAATCGTCCCAACCTATCGACTTTACAACGAAAAAGTCTAAGGCTTAAAATCTGTTTTTAGTTTAATATTCAAATGCGTCGACAGCCATGTCATACATATTATTTTCATTTGAATGCAGGGAAAATAGAGATCCGTTTCATGGCTCTATGCCAGTAATGTTTACCACATTCTTTGAAGAATTTTACATCAACAAAGACGAAATGTGAACAAGCGTACCAGAATTATCGAAGCGTATAATATTCATAAACGACTGAATTAATTCTCCCTCATGCTTGAATTGGTGAATAATGTAAAACAATATTTTGAAAAGGATCTCGTAATAACATACAAAAGTAACTCAGTTCAATCAATAATTTCCCTCCTCTGTTGAGAATCTTCACTTTTGAATCGTTAATATGTGTCCTTTGACGTAAATTACGGAGTGCATTATCAAAGGAGATTAGTAGGTAATTCCCTATGCTAACGGGATCAACTGGAGTCGAGCAACGAAAGAATTTTGCGGGGATAAAGTACTCAGGGACCTAATTGGCCCGGGAACGCAAACATGCGGGTTGTTGGCTGAATTTATCTTTGGCAACGAACAGATAACCATTCCTATCCAGCCGGATACATACATAATTTAGTATGATAACTTATGACCAATAGACATCCTTCCTCGTCTGGGCGATATATGTTTGAAAACCATACATATTTTATCAGCACGTACCATTGTAGTCTCCGCTGTGGAGTTCCATGTGTTCATAAATACTATGTTTTAATATGATAAATTACACCCGATTGACTTCTTTCTTCATCTGAGATGATTTATGAATAAAAATCCAACTGACAGCACACGGCCATTGAACAACAGCTGTCATGGTTGATTAATGAATGAAACCACATTGTACTAACTTAGTACCTATACACGTCCTTCGCTCGCAGTCAAGACTAATCAATGTACATGAATCACATTTGAATATCCAATGGTCAATAAAAATCCTTAGCTGTCTCGAATTTTCATCAAAAGTGGTGTTTGAATGACTTTTAAGATTAATAATTAGATACATATGTCAGTCCAGTCTATGCGTATCGTCAATAACCCTCACAAAACTTGAATTTTTATTTTATTTTTATTTTACCATGGAATTATTGTAGGAAATATTTTCACTGAAATACTGTGACCGAAGGGAACGTTTGGTGCAGAATTCAAGTCTTAAAATAGTACTCCATAATAAAAAACATAAAACAAATGTCATTCAAAATTGGAGTTTCTATAAGTAAATTAGTTGATGCGCTAAAACATCAGCAACAAAAAAACATCACAGAAATTTGTAGGTGTTCAATGCAAGGGTCTATAATCATGCACATTACAAATTTTAGAGCTCATGCTCAATGTAAAAAAATGTATACACATATGCAACAAAAAATGAAAAATAGTTAAACGTGTTATAGTTAGAAAAAATACATTCTATTTAATATGTCATCCCTCCTCGTCAATAATGAGCTGAAGACGCTAAGAGAATGAACTGTATGAGTCACAAATGGCTGCTTGGGAAATTTTGGCCCATTTATTTTAGTTTAGTACTTCCAAATTTTGGTGCTGTGTATAATAGCTGAAACCTTATTTTCCAGTATGAATCAGGCGTTGTAATCGAGATGGATTGGTTTGGGGATCATTGGTTATTTGAAATATAAAGTGGGGACCTTTGAATGCCAATTACTCTTGTACTTTCTTAGCTGCATGAAAGAGTGTCGAGTCTTCCTAAAAAACCGCTTGCGGTTTTTGAAATGGTTTTTACACCAATGCAACAACGTTATGCAAGAACATCGGTGCAGTAATTTTTTGGACAATTTTAGCCCCTTCTACACAAAAATTGTCCCAGTTTCAGCGATCGCAACCCAAACCATCACAGACACCGCTTCTTTTCTTCGAATGACTACGCGGGTGTCAGTCTCACCAGTCCGAGACCAAATTTGCGAACTTTGTGAGTTAAACTTTTGCTGGACATCAAATTTCTTTTCATCACTAAACATGAGGTTCGGTAGCCCACCATCACGGATGCGAAAAAGAAAGATTTCAACTCCTTCAAGACGTTTTCATAGTTTTCACGAAAAACAGTTGTTCCTCTTGATATTTGTAAGGAGATGTCTTAGAGTATTTGGGGAGAATGGCAAGCAGGGCTCCGTCGGATACATTTCCCTCCTTTGCCAGATTTACGAGGAATCTCTGAGTGTATCTTCTGAGCATTCCTCCAGTGGATTTTATCAGTTCTTAGGTTCTGGTAGTTCAACGTCTACCTTGACGAAATCTATTGCTTATTTTTCCACTCTCTTGGAGCTGTTTCAACGTTCTCCAGATAAACATTCTGTTAATGTTCGAGGTTTTATGATACATCATACTTTGCAGATTTTTCAGCCTTATGCAACTCTGAAATAGTTATTTGTTTATCTCAATAGCAGTTGTAATCAATTTTATACATAGAAAACTTATGATTTCGTTAAAAAACAATTTTTTAAATAAAATGGAACAATAGCGTTAATTATGGATTTTACACTTGAATATACAATATTTATTGAACAGCCTGTTCATATTTCTTGCGAATTGAGTTTTTATAAACACTAGAAGTTAATATGAATTTTGACTGAGATTTTCCTACGAGAATAGAGGCAGCAGATCAATTAAAAATAATCATAACATGTCACTGATGTCATCATATTAACCATGTCAGAAAATCATAGAATTTGAAGGCGCAGAAATAACACATTTATTCACAAGATTTCCCACCCAAATTTTGTAATTTTTTATTCCATATTTTGTACACACATGCCTTGAAGTTACTTTTATTCCCATATAATTACTGTATGTAAGCAATTTATGGCTAAATGACACCTTGCCACAGGGTACTCATATGTTGTCAAATCCGCCAAAAAACGTACGAATAGCAAATCTCCTCCAGGAAGACGTTCTCTTCATTTTCCGGTGAAGGAAGACAATCACACAAGTCAAAGCGAGAGTCTGTCGCACACATAGGCCCAGAAGCTCTTGGACGAATTTTAGCGCCTATTCCTGTCATCTTGCCAACTTGGCTCAAAGTTTCTTTATTCGTGTGAAGTTGTGGGAAGACACGAGCAAATGTAGATAGCTCCTGCAACATCTGGTCTAAGAGATGTTGCAGAGATGGAAGTCTGGGTTTCTGCAGCTGTAGCGCATGAAAACATGTGCAAATGTTTAGGGATTCTAACATATCTTCTGTGACTCTAGCACGTTCTGACAATGCAGGTTCAGAGTTCTGAACAAATGAGAATCTTACTTTGTAAACAGTGGATAAAATAAATTCTCGCTTCCATAGCCATAGATTTTTTTCGCATCTTCAACAGTGAGATTCGTTTATATATACTGTAATGGAGGCCTGTAAAATATTTCGTATAAAATTTCTCACCTCAAATTTACATTTTTAAGTTGAATCCTGCTTTCAGAAAGTAATATTACTCTACACGTATAAGAAGTTTTAGGTGTACCGGACAAAATCTGCCAATTTATGAGCTACGTGTCTGTCTCAATCACGGATAAATTCTGATATTTAAAGTTGTGAAAGGAATGATGGGAGAATTTCGTCACAATATTTTGAAAAAGGAACAATCCATTGAATTTCATTGATTTGTCTGGTAAAGTTATGATTCATAATAAAATAGCATCCACAGATGCAACATTTGTACCTCATATTTCGAAAACATAAATGCTATTTGTAGCGATTCTTCGATACCCATTGAAAAATGAGAAACTCTACGTCGCTGTGCAACCTTTACTATCCTGTTATAAGGGTACATCCGACATGTCTTCTTTCATCTTTTATATGAAGTCTTCACTCATCGGAAAAACACACGAAAAAAACGACCACTACTAGACCGTTAAATTTCAACACTTCTATTCATGCACCACTTGAACAAAACTGAAAGACGATCTTAGAAAAACAGGTCAGAACACGTTCTAATGAACCCTGTCATCAATTTGAATGCACGGCTGTGTGCGGTTATCCTATATCAAACTCTAAAGTGCTTATTACAGCGCTAGCACACAGAGATCGCCTGTGTGCTGATGCTCTCCTTCAACAGGCTTTGGCCAGCGTTGGCGGCTCGCTGCACTGAAACTTGTTAGGGAGAGAACGTTGAAGTTAACGAGCAAGAGAGTTCTTCAATATGATATCCCTGCTCATTGATGTACAAGCTTATCACAATTTCTGCCTCACTGGAAGTTGTCAGCGTGGATTGAACTCTAAATTGCAAAGATTTCCAGGTATCACTTGAGTTTCTACATGTTGAACTCTAAAATGATTTTCGAATCGCCTTTAAAGTTGTATGATTACTGTGTACTCTAAGATCTAGTGAGTTTTGCTTCATACTCGAAGTTGTACTAGTATGCTAGATTGCAAAGTGTAATGTTTTTCTAGCAGTAGTTATGTGAGCTTGTGTGACTCAAAAGTGCTGTGACTATTCCATTTCACTTGAACTTGTTTGTACGCTTCGAACTCTACTATCTTACCTGACATGCAATGATTCTGTGCCAAGCTTAATATTGATCGTGCGATTCTAACGTACAATGATTTTCATTTCCAGTGGATATAATATTTTTGACATTTTACAATTCATTCCGACACGTGTTTTACCTAGTGTTCATAAAGTCTCTTCACAATATAACAAATTTATTACTGAATCGAATTCAAAGCTACATATGTAGAAATTACTGCATATTGAGAATTAAATATTAAATTTTGTTAATCTTATTTAATGCTCCCTATATGAGCACCATTAGTTGCACGAAACAAATCATGATGGTTCTCGATTTTATGCCCTATTTATTGTTGCATAACCTCATCATTGGTGGCAATTACATCAGTAATCCTTTCCTTTAGGTCAAATACAGTATGTCCCGTACTTCTATTTGACAAACCATATTTTAAAAATAATTCCGTAGAATCCCATGACCCCATCCGTACTGGCAGCAGTATGAATGAACTTTGTGAGAGAACAAGCAAAATCTTGTATCACATTATCCATTCTTTCCTCAGATGTTCTTGGTCACTCACTCCTCCCTTCATCCAAGTTCCAACACTGTCCCTATCCCCATAAATTTCTAGTGTCATGTACAAATTGACGAACGTGATGGAAGAACTCTTCTATTCTTTGTTCTGTAGTTTCGCTTAGTCTTTGTATCTGATTTTGTTTCAATAAACCATGATAGGCACTGCGCCTTCTCATTTCATGTACTTCTACATAAGTCGGTCTTTTTTTCGTAGGGAGTGTATGGGCGGCTGAAAATTTTGCGTGTAATTAGAACACTTACTCTCAAAATTTTTTTTTTTCTAAGTTCGTTTTATAAGTTCTACTTTCTGTATTTAAAATTTCCTTTGTATTCTTGTCCTGAGAAGTAAAATTTAGTAAAATTTAGCAAAATTTATCGTTATAAGTAAACAAATTTGAAGTTAAAGTTTTCAGTCAGTGTAAAGAACGAAAGATTGTTATGCTATACACAGAGAACTTGAATCAGATTTATAATGAAAACAGCGCATCTCACCAGCTTGCACATTTACGTCACATGAAATGGTGTTTATTATCGCAATAATTACTATACATTAGGAATGTATCAGCAATGAGTACGAGTTACACAGTCTTTAAATCAAATCGAATCAACTTTATTCCTATGTATTTCAAAGTAATCAGTTCACGGTGTATGGAAACATTTTTTCTACTTTAACTCTATCATCTTAAGACTACTGATGACACTATTATAAAATCCTTACCAGGTTTGTATTCGTTTCGTAGTAAGTGATACAATAGCGGATTTTACCATTAAAACTAAGTTTAAAATTAGAAGTGCTATAAAACTGCAACAAAGTGTTTATTTCGGAAAGTAAACAGTTGAATTGCCAGTAGTAGGCTCGAAATCTTAAATTTTAAAGTAGGAGTGAAACTTTGAGTTGCGATTTCTAACTTACTGCTGAATCGTTTAGTGTGGTGTGTTGATGATCCATGCTAAGTAGTTATTATTGTTGTAGTTAACTGAAAACATTGAGTTCTATAAAATGGAGCGTAACAATATACACTGTTGGTCAAAATGATGAAACCAGTTACGAAGTACCAAAATTTGAATCTTATTTTGAACAATTTGAAATAAAATTGTCGTACACAGTTCTAATATAGGTTAGATAAATAATGGATAAGCAAACAAGTAGATACCTTAACATTTATTGCGGAAAAAGAACAGAAATGAAGCGTTAGCTAAATACAGTTACTCAAAATTATAAGACCAAACAAATTTATGAATAGATTTAGATAGAACGTTACAAAAACATTTTAATAACTAACGTATCCTCAATTATTATTACTTGAAAAATTCGTTTGGACATGCTGGTTGCAAGCTTTTGTACGAGGTCCACTGGGACTTCGCCCCAAGTATCGAACACAACCTTACGAATATCTTCTTTGGTCTCAAATTGCAATCCATCTTTATGAATTTCTTTAGCCATCCATCCCTAAAGGTTTTCGATCGGGTTGAGATCTGGAGAACAAGGTGGATGGTTCAAGAGTTGGATATTATTGACAACAAAGAACTGTTTCGAATGTCGAGCGTTGTGGACTGCAGCATTGTCTTGTTGGAAAATTCAGTTTTCTCCACACATCCTAGGACACTCAGTGAGGATAGAAGCACGTTCAAGCATGATGATGTATCTGGCAGACGTTTGGCGACCTTCCACAAGTTGTAACTCTAGCGTCCCGTTGAAACAGAAAGCTCCCCACACAATCAATGATCCTTGTCCTCTATGCCTTGTTGAATAAGTTTCATTTGGAACAGATTTGTCAAGCCAGTAATTCTGAAACCTATCAGTGCCATCGACGTTAAACTTCTTCTCGTCAGAAAACACAACATTTTTACATTTTTCTGTATCCCATGTTTGGTAGTCTGCAGTAAATTGCATGCGGGAGACTTTATGGCGAAGAAGAAAACGGGGCTTTTGCAATCGTTTCAATTTATTAAAACCCATGTTATTTAAGTATTGCCGAATTGTACGAGAACTAGTCTGCATCAGTATTTGACTTTATTTGCCATAAAGTTATGTATGTGTTCTTCTTAACCTCCCTTCTCATTCGTCTATCAAGAGCAGGAGTGATCTTCTTGGGACGACCGGTCGATTTTTTTGTTCCATATTCAGTGGGATTTTTCAAGAAGTTTGTGACGACAGTTTTACTCTTATTTAGTTCACTTGCAATTGCTTTATGTGACATGCCATGTTTTTCGAGTTCCACATTTCTACCTTGCTCATAATCTGTTAAAACTTGTCTTCTAGCAATATAGAAATTAATCGAGTGTGTTATTAATTAGTCACGCACATTCTCACCTCACCAGCTGTTCCATGCAACTGCCTGATTAGTTTACATTTTGCCAAAGAATACTGTATATCAATCTTGGTCTTATTATTATTAGCAGGCATAATGAGATGCTTTTCATTTCCTGACGAATAAAATGTTAGGTACAACATTTTCGGAAAATCTTTTCCATTTAAATTTTTGTTACGTTCATCTTTGATGTGATAAGAGAAAATTTTCTGCCAGAGTAAATGCATGTACTTAAAACGCCGAGATCAGGCGTAGTCTTATCAATTTGACCAGCAGTGTACATAAGAGGCATAACGTCATCTATCAGCAAAAAAACTCAACGAGCTCGTGTATTAGAAATTAGTGTCACACAGATTTCATTTTTCTGACTGTTAGAATGTCTGGTCAGATGCCTTACGTAAGCTTGTAAAGTATTTTCCAATGGAAAATCTATATAGAAACGGTATAACTCATAATTTTCTCTATCGTATAGATAGGAAGCACAACGTAAAAATTGAAAGACGTACAACTAAAAAGAAGAGACTACAAAAGCTTCAACTTTCTTATTCGTAAAATAGTGTTATTACTCACAAACATTTGAAGTTATGCTGTAATTAGTTGAATTTTGGCCAGTCATCACGGCTATACTTGGCCATTAAGTGAGTACAATAAACGACCTCCTTTCCGGACACCTATTTTCCCGGACAACATAATTTCCGGACATATGATATCCGGACAATCTTATTACCGGATATGTTTTCCTCTTATGCTCTTGTGGTTTATATGAATGTTTTCCTTAATTGTAAACATTTCATCTCAGAAAATTTATTTATATACTTATTTATTTTAATTATTTTCATGCTGAGAATGTTGGAGGAAAACGTTGAACCTATAAATTTTGAGAAAAGTTTTAACATCAAGGATGCTGTTTTCCTTCTGAGTGAATCATGGAACACTGAAACAAGCAACCCTTTCAAGGGCATGGAAGAATTTATATGGGGAAAATAGGGATACAAGTGAAACTGATGGTGATATCGTTGAAACTTCGAAATCTTTGCCTGCAGAAGAAGCTTTAATATTGAATGAGACACTTAAGTCAATTCCTGAGGGAGATCAGCTTCAAACTCTTACTTCTGATGATCTTAGAGAATGGATAGATGAAGAGGATATTTCAACTTCTCCTTCCACAGAGCAAAAAAATGCTGTTCCACACTCTGACGAAGAATATTCTGACAGCTCTACTTTTTCCGAACAAAACAATGATTAATCAATAATGTGGGAATCTGTACAAAAATCAATGTTGCAAGTTGTGAACTCCATGGAAAAAAAAATTTTTAGCAAGCGTGAATGTATTCATGCTAGATCACTTCAAAGGTGCTTGGTAATTAAAAAAATGAAAGAAATGAAAGCAACTGAAGTAAGTGAAACAGTGAAAGATGCTATGAACGCCTATGAAACTAAAGAATAAAACTTCATTTTAAACATGCTATATGTTTAAGTATGCGTAAGGAATTTCAAAATGCATCCATTCTTACACTTTATTGCATGTACTATTAATGTAAATATTTACAATTTTGCAGTCCAAGTTTTTTTTATTGTTATTTATTGGACTTGTGAAAAATATATTTTAATTTATTACTGTTACATATATCATCTCTATGTTGCTAATGCTTCTAGTAATTTAAAAAAAATGATATATAGAACTCGGTCTCTCAATTAACCATATATCGAATCACCACATTATTTCCGGTCGTCCTCATAACCGTACGACGTAGCTGTCCGGTTATGAGGAATTCTACTGTAGTAACCATTACTACTATTCCAAAAAAATGTATCATTTGGGAATTTTTCTTCTCATACTACTTTTCCTAAACCTAGGTTCAGAACGATTAAAAAGTAAAGGAAATTTGAACGAGAATGAAACTGTGGAGTAATTTTCTTTGATTGAATGTCGAGTGAGCTTAAATTCTACTACTCTTCAGCAATATCAACTAGTTATGCAATGGTTCATTTCTCACTAATCCTAAATTGATTGTATGCATGTAAAAGTTTCAGTATTGTTTTCAAATACTCACTGGAAAGAGAGTGAAAAAATAAAAATCGTTTATTCCAAGACAAGTCACACACAATAGACAATTTCATGAGGGGAACGTTTATTATAGTACGTTTTTTGAAGTATGTTGGTTTCTCACTATCTAGTAGTGGAACGGTCATGTATGCTGGCAGGAAAGAGACTCATGTAAAGGTTCTAGATTGCTTCGTTGCATGTAACATCAACAAAAATACCGTTTAAGTTTTAACACATATCTTGCGAAGTGACCCACCGGTGGGTCACTCAGGTTAGGTTTTGTAATATTTTCAAAGCTTTCTACGGACTATGAGTACAAAGTAAAGATTTGCACCGGCTAGGCAATCGTAGGAAACGTGTTAAGACGAGATCAAGTTTAATTCTGTGGTGTAATCTGCAGCTACACCTCAAGAAAGAGAAAACTGAAGAAGCTTTCCTTCTCCGGCTAGTAGAATAATCCACTTAATCGCGTCTTCCATTTATTTAGATCTTTTGACAATCAGCTTCTATGGTTATTATAATTTCATAAAGAATTAAAACGTTTTAGAGCGTTAATGTTATTAATGCCAGAAGATTATTATGTAGATGATATACAGTTGATGTGAAGTCTTCCAGCAAAAAGTGAACATAATTATAATCATTCGAAGAAAATATGCATGCGTGGAATGTTTGAACCGAGATTCGTAAATGTCATATTTGTTATTGTTATTTGTTGTTATTTATAGTAGCTCAGACTTGACATACTCGTATAATACTCATGAACTTTCAGTTTGCAACTATGCACCGTTCTCTAATATTCATTAATTTCTTTTCGTATAAATTGTTCCCGTCTATCCCTAAAATGCGTATAATCTATTCCTAAAGTATATTTTATAAAATAAATGTCTTCATGTCAAAATTTTCCCAAACGAAACTCCGAGAATCTCATTTTATCCATCAGTGATTTTGAGACCTATGAATTCTTATTTGAGTAAATGTTTCGTATAAAATTATACTTGAGAATATTCATTCATGACTCCTATGAAATTTTTCCTCCTTGCAGGCTTCCTTTATTAACTGCCATTCTTACAACCAGCTTTCAAATGGCTTTATCTTTAAAAATGCCCATATAGATTCCCCTTATTAAACGAAACACACAGCAACAACTTCATCTAGTAGAACATGTCCTAAAGTATCTTGTACATCGCGTGGGTCCTCCCTAGCGCTCATGAGGACATGCTGGTGGCCATTTCAACCCATAACCCATGGGTGTTCGTGTGTATTTACATGCATACATTCATGGTACTAGGATAGGGAGGCAGATAGAGCTCGCTACATCAGCTGCTTTACGGCCGGAACAAGGGAGCCTTTCAGACGATGTGGCTGCACCGGGCACGGATTTTTTAACTTTTCTCTTATGCTGCACAGTGATGAGAATTTTTAGGAGAGAGTATTTTGTGAAGTCCTTTTACGAAGCTCATTCTGCTTCAACAATGAAATAGGCTGTGAGACGAATTTCACAGGCAATTAGCGCTTTCGTTACCCAACAGTAGGAATGTGTTCAAGTTTCTCATGAAATATATGTTTTTCCGCAAGTAGGAGTATCACACTTATAATGATGTATGTGTGCTTCAATGGCCATTAGGATTCTTATGGAGAGCTGTAATAATTAACACGACTTAGTTTTTTCAGTAAATTCAGTTAATTCAATTTACATGTTTCAATTCATACTACTGAAACTCCGAACAATTGTTGTGACAGTTTTTGGTAGGTAGGTGATATATAATTTGCTCTGCAGGTGATTACACTATATTACGAAATGGCAATCTATGCAGAACTTCATACCATTCAGCAACGTTTATTCGTGTGTTTTTCATTTGTATTCAGAAATGCACTCTTTATGTAGAAATTCATCCTCTAACAAACACGTTCTCTTTATTGGCCTAAATGCTTCCTATATGGTCTCGAAAAATTTGCGAAAAAAATAGGAAAATGAAGAGAACCGTTCGGCGTAATTGTTAACCTATTTGATACTTCCTGCCAAGAACGAAAGATTTGTCTCATTTGTGGGTATCTACAAACTGTAGGGAAATTAAGAGAAATGAGTTTTTGCAACGTTTTATACCTCAGGTTTACAGAAAAAAATGTTCTATCCGACTGATGATTAGAAAAAATGGCTTTGACATGTTTGGTATTTCCAGCTTATGAAGGCATGTTTAACACATTTTTGTACGGATGGCAGCAAATTTTAGTAATAATAAAAGTAAAAGTTAAATTTTATTCTCCTAAGATAAATTTTGTTTTTTCTAGACAAACTTTATTCCCCAAATAGATTTCGCTCTTCTACCTACATTTCCGTTTTCAGTCATTTTCAAATGCCACTAAATGTAGTCACATTTTCTTCATAACTTATGCATTCCGACTGTCAGATTTCAATTCCATATTGCATATTTCATCATTCTGAGTGAGTGAATATTAACTTCAATTATTTTCTACTGTTCTAGTTTACGAACAAAGCTCCTCGACTTCATAATAACTAAACCTCTGTGTTTTGCTAAACATGTCTTTAGCAAACCACTCTAGGATTCCAGCACTTCATAGTTTTATGTTCCGCAGAATTTTCTGTCACATTATATGTATTCTTTTATCTTAAACCGTAATAGCGTAATGATGAACTAAACTAGAATTAATTCCATGATTTTATTACACAAGGCATTTAGTTTAATCGTAGCCCTATAATAAAAAAAATGTTTTTCTGTAATTTAAGTGAAACGTGTCCCAGACAGCTCGGCGGTGCTTCTCGTTGTCTCAAATTGAATTATATTTCCACACATTAATATCTTCCCATCTCAGGAGAGTCGTCTAGTGAAATTTACGCTGAATAATGTATATCTGAATGTGGGTAACTCGCTTTCAGTTATTATTCCTCTTTCTGCAGCGTATTACAAGGCGAGTACCTTTAATTATTAAAGTTCCTTGTAGGGAGCTTATTAAAGACGACTGCTCATTTTGCATCCAGAAGATGTCTCTCAGGATAGAATAAGAGAATATTTTAATTCCAGCTACTTCTTGACGTTCGTATGAGTAACAGCAGAGGACGCCGTGTGCGCGACTGCCTTGCTTGAAAGTATGGATCGATCCTTCATATCGGCTGAACGATTAACACAAACGAGCTTTGTTGTGACAATAAAAACGAGTTCGTTTTCATCTAATAAATAATGAAATATGGTACAAGAGCGAATAAACTGGGAAGACTCATCTTAGTAGTCGATATAACCCTCTGACAAAACAGTTACCCATCTGGGCAAGACTAAGAACGCTAGGGTAAGTTTTTTCTATACTTTTGTAACCACTTTTGTCTGTTAGCATATTCAGCGTTCTAGGTCGTTGAGTTCCTGCATATAAAAGCTTTAATAGCTTCTTAATATTTAGGCCTCAGTGGTTACACCATGACGGTAATAATATCTCTTTTTGTTCCTTGATGCTCGTGTTTGAATACTAACAATTGTTATAAAAAAAGTGACGTACACCTAAGTTGAGAGTACGTGCTAAGTATTTTTAAGCATGGAATATCTAAGTGCTTAAAAATGCTGCGGAAATAGTCAAATAAAACGTTTATCTACAGAACTGCTGATTCCTGTTTGTGATTCGGAAAGATTTATTTTTCAGCTGAACTCAGACTCGATTAATAGGGTGAATTAAATCTGGAATAATTTTATAGGGGTATAGAACTTTTCTTCATATTTTCACATGCGAAAAATAACTTTACATTTCATGAACCAGTTTTTCCATCTTTTTATTCCAAAGAGCTTTCCCGATAATCCCTTGGGTTTGAAGGCAAGATTTTACAGCAGTAAACAGTGCCCGAAATTTGGGGGTGATTTCCCCCGTTACCGTTAATGGATCAGTGGCCGCCCATTTCCATGGGAGGTAGGAAATTAATTGGCAAAATGCAAATTGAGCTGTCGAACTTCCCGAAATCATTACCAACTTTCTGAATTTATAATTCGCTCAATGTTATGGAAAATAAGTGGAACACAAAAAATTGAGAAGTTAGAGACGAGCTAAAGCAATTGACGGACTACCTTATAGAGCTCCAAGCTCGTACTACCTTTATAGTTTTTATAAGCTCCAAAAATATTTTCCTATGATTATCATTGAGAGCTAGACCTGGTCTACAGGTAAAATATTGACTACACCACACGAATTGATCAACTAGAAACATTTCAAGTGAACTGATGGTTATGGACAGGCCGCTTCGATCTACGTTCATATTTTTCAGACACGATGGAATCATCGATTTTATGCAAATTTTAGTGTGCTCATTTATAGTTTATTGTCATAAGGAAACTTATTCAGAGCTCATCTCTAATGTATATTGCAATGTTTAAATTCGTCTGTTTCAAATTCAAGGATGGCTGACGAGAGTAAATTTAATTTAAGTAGAAAGCATGAGATTTTGAAACTGTACAATCCTACTCCTCATCTCTTGCTGGCCGGACCCAGGAAACAAGGCAGCAGCGTTCACCAGTTAGTATCTGAAACAATGATTCGCTTATTGCATAAACCAGGATCAGTACTTGCCAATGAAAAATTTAATTAAATTAGTAGAACAATGATTTATTATTTGAAAAGAATGAAAGGAATATTATTTTTATAAAGGAATATTCACCAGAAATCATGAATAGTTCAATCTCCCTTCACAATATTACTAATTTTCATTATATATTTACGATTAATTGGAGCTAAAATGACCTCAACTTGCGAGGTATTTTTGTAATTTAACGATATTTGAGTATATTGAGTTGTTAAACACTGAATTTTTTGCAAGGAAAGAACAAACATGACATAATAGGGTAACTTTCTTAATGATGTGTAAAATATTTATAGCAGCTATAGAAAACTTTCAATGTTCCAAACAGCATGCATTGACAGGTTCGTATACTTTGGAAAATGAGTATGGCTTTGGACCTTAAAACATTTTCGAAAAAAATCGTCTGAAAAAACATTCGTGGCTATTTAATCCTGTTTTTCCGCTCTACAGCAATGAATTTACTCCAATAGCTTAAAAAACCCATACTTTTCTCATTAAATGAGAACAGAATTCCCGGAGTGAATAACATTTCCAGTCATAAGGTATTCATACTTCATTTTGTGAAATAATGTTCATAACTTTTGATGGTACATTGTGCGAAGAGGTCTGCAGGTCCCTCATAAGTCTGCAACAAGTAGGCAGTTTCAGCTCTTCCTGATTCACGATATTCTGAAGTTGGGCTGTAATCTACCGGGAACATCTTAAGTATTCTTTTTTGCACTCAATGACTTCTAAGTTACGTGCCAAGTTACCCACTTCTGAGAGCACTTAGCAGATCTTTACAAATGCTCCGTTTAACGTCCACACGACTCCAGGTCGACTTGGGATGCTTGGGGAAGCGAGATGATCCAACATAATATTCGGAAATACAAGGGATGCATCAAAGAAATTGTGCCTGCGTTTTTGCCCTGTCCTGTTTCTCGAAATTTACTGTTTTTTCTGACATCAGCACTACGTGGCTTATTACTTTTTGCCTATTTATACACTCAAGTCTAACAGTGAAATTATCTGATAGCTGCTGGCAAATTGTCCACCCTTTCGGCCGGTGAAGATTTTATCGAAGGGCTTGACCAGCAAGAGTCTGATTTTATACCTATCGTGACCAGAGATGGTCAAAGAATAATCAAAGATAATCAGAGAATAATGATAACAGTGTTGCCAACATATGTACTTTCTTCCTTTTTTAATTTGCTGATTCCTTCATACCCATTTCCCTAATAGCAGTTATGAGTTTTCAGTAAAAACTCTAGTAAGACTACAGTTCAGACCTAAGACCGCTTAGACCTCAAGTGTTTCACGTAATTTTCATTTTCAAATAAAAATGTTGGCTGTCCAGTACTCTGAACGTTTTCATTATTTTCTATTCGGGTATTTAAAGTAAGATCTCTTGTTTTGTAACTTTCCTTCGTAGCACATTGAATATTACGTTAACAATCTTTTCAGGAATATTCAATACATAGTCATATTCCTGTGAACGAGTTCACTGCTTATTACTTGGCTTGAAAATTTATTTTTTATTATACTCCAGGTATTTTCGATTAAGAAAAGTAAAATAATCTACTCCTTTACTCCTCTTTTTCAACGTTTTTCTGCCAATGCATCGGCTAATATTTCCATCCAAAGTCAGCAATAGTAAAAATTCATTACACTATACCTTGCTAAACTATTTGTTGGTGCAAAGAACAAGCATTCTTAACACGTTTCCTGCGATTGCGTAGCCGGTGCAAATCTTTATTTTGCACACATAATCACTAAAAAAACTTGGAAAAAATTACAGAATCTAACCTAAGTGACCCACCGGTGGGTCCCATCGCAGGAAACGTGTTAAGCACATGCACTGTGTTTGTTCATCATCCGTGCCTCAGACCCTTAATTGACGATTCTGTGACGATAATCTGTATTATTATATAGTAGAATGATTTAATCAAAACAAGGAGCTGATTTTTTTCGTTGGAATTCTGCATCAGAACTTGAAACATCCAAAGCAGATCTTCAATCATGCGTTACCTGTGGAGGATATTAGTTGAAAACAATTTCTTAAAATCATTTCTAAAACGAATAAAAAACAATATTCTTAATTCAGTTAGGGATTTACTTAATAAATTCTTAACTTTCCATTTTTTTAAAGAATAATTTTTACTAATAACTACATTAGAGTACTTAAAATGGCGTACACGGAATGCACATTATCCAGTTTAGCGATACTATCGGAGTACGGCAATAGGAAACCACAAATTGATGAATATACCTGTATAAACATGTTAATTTTACTCATTTGGTAGCGGCTTAACATTTTTCCCGTTCTTCATTTAGGGAACGGTTACTACCACATAAGGTGACCAACATTAATCAGAAGACCTTTAGGAATTTCAAACATTATCTGGACACCAACTCGTCATTTAGTTGAAAATGCCTCTAATTCTCAAGGAGACTTCTATTGTTGAAAGTTTTGAGCCTGCATTGGCCCCACGACGCCTCCGTGAGTCACCTTCCTCGAAGGATTGGACTTTCGAAACAAACTTTGTCAATGAGCAAATGAACTGATGATGAAGCCGTTTGGGTGCGTTTCTTTGAGCTCATTGCGGAGTTGTGATTCACGATTAGGGCCTCCAAATTTCTGCAGCGTGTGGAAGTTTCCACGTGAGGGAATTTTGGAGTGTGGGGCACTGATATACCTCCTCACTCTGTGGTACTGAAAGTTCCAGAGAGATAAAGCTGGATTTAATAACCTTTTTCAGGCAATGCTGTAAAGATTTTTGGTTGGTGCTCAATTGCTTGGAGAAGTCTCTGATTGAAGAAGAATAGTGAGGCACAGTATTTAGGTTAAGGATTAGGATTTTTTTTACCGGATGAAACAAGATTTATCAAGACCAACACAAGAGCCCTTTTAAAAGCTCTCATTTTCATAGGATCCAACCATTTCTTTGAAATATCTATCCCTTTCAAAAATAGGTACGGTCTACTTGAAAATATACTCTATACACGTGACGTTGGTTTATTCTCTTAATAGGCTTCTACTGGTACGTTACTGGAACTGCAAACTCCCTTTACAACAAAACAGGGATTGTTAGTTTTATTTTAACCTTATGTAAAGACAGGGTCTTGCACTCGCTAATTTTTTATTCTACTCGCTAAGAATGAAATATACATTGTACGGAGTTTATATTGTCTGTTTGCAGTGAATGATTTTGTAGGTATGAATAGCAAACGTATTACTAACTTACAGGAACATGTACCCTAAACTTTCAACCGTTATTTCTCATTCTCTATGAACAAAATTATCACTAAAAGGTTACACGCTTCTAGTACTTTCTTCGACTCTGTTTGTGTTTCTATTGCAGAAGCTTTAGCGTACTGGTAATTTAAATGAAAGTCATCACGACGCCATTATTTCACTTAGTGATGGTGCCTTTTACTTCTCTCGAAAGCCAGCATTCCCAAACTAATTTCCAGTTGGTATTTATGGTCATGCTCCAGTTTTGTACACCACATCAACATTCCGGACCCGCTAGAAAATACGCTCTCAAAACGCCCTGAAAAATTCGACGCCTCGGCCATTTTTGCATTTCGCCCTCGCTGGAAGGCTGGGCTGCACTCGTAGCATCCTTGAGTGGTCGCATTTATTACCCAATCCTAGCGGGAGATTCTAGCAATATCTCCTCATGTCCTACTCCTGTGCAACTTTTAAATGGTTTCGTTACGTGAGAAGCTTCTTGAACAGGCCGTCGTGACTTTGTGATCACTGAGAAACCGTCGAGATGGGCAGGCCTAACCACCTTCGTTGAGGAATTAACTAGACTTGCTCTGTATATGTTGCGACTTTTTAGAATGAACTGGATCAGCACTCAGCGTGTTGCAACATTTGAAAATTAACTAGACCAGCGCTAGCGCTATACGTACTGCAACCTGCTAGGAATAAACAAGACCTGCAATCTACGTGTTCTAACTTGATGTAAACAGGCTAAAATGCACTCTGCATGTCGCAACCTGTTGAAAATTAATTAGACTTGTTCTCTTCGTATCACAATCTGTTGGTAATGGCAAAGCCATTTGTCAGGTACACGAAGTTTACTCCATGCACAAACATTTCAGTTACGCACTGATATCGCAATCATACACAGGCCCCAGGAGTAGGGGATAGAGAATCAGTATGTTGCAATAGGGGAGTGGTCCTTATCCAATATTTGTCAAGATGATTTCTGAATGTGTCCGCAGCGCCAGCAAAATCAATATTTCCGCGCATCTAGTTCTAAATTTTAATAATTTTAACTGGAAAAAAGTTTTAAGCTTAGGGTGTCTTGATGTTTCTCATACCACTTATTAGTTTCGTTTTTCCGTGAATCCGTGCTGGGTGTCAGTATTCAGGTTTTGGTCTTAGGAGTGTTTTGTTGGACAGACTTGAGTAATCTTTCTATTGTTTTACTAATGCCAGATGTAAGACTGATCAGACGATAATTATCATGTCTTTGTTTGTTCCCCTTTTTGAAAATAGAAGTGACATTTACCTGCTTGCAATTTAACGTAACAATTCCAGTTTCGAGCGATCGATTGAGGATGTTCGCTTAGGGTTCGCTAATTACTTCAATTGTTTCTTTGAGTATTCGGGAAGCAAGGCCGCCCGGTCCAGCTGCTTTAGATGGGTCTAGAAGGCTAAACTGTTTTTCTTCCTCTTCTCCTGAGAAGATGTCGTCTGTTAGGATTTCCTAGGGACTCAAGGCATGAGGTCGCGTGATTTCAATTATTTTCGCGAGTGAACACTAAAGTAAAGCATTTATTAAGAACTCTGGCTCTGCTTTTGTTGGCGGTTGGAGTTGAACCCTCCGGGTCTATCAGTGCTCTAATAGTAACTCGTTTGAGTCATTTGACGTTTACAGTACATAGTTGTAGAAGCTCTACAGGCTAGTTTATGCTTGTGCTGCCGCTGCAATTTCTTTATTTCGATTTCTATATCATATCGTTTGTTTATCGGCCCTGCAGGTGTCGCAAAATACAGGATGTCTATAGTAAATTGTATCTATTATAATACTTAATTATGTCTAGTGACATCTTACCTGTGGCTAATCAAGCCATGAGGAACTCAAGTTCCAGTAAAGACGTCAGGATATCTTAAAAAAATAAAGTGTTTATTTAGAGCGACAATTTGAAGCCTCAATGAAATAAACCTCAAATGAATATGCTCCAACATTTTGAAAAAAAAGTATCTCGTAACGCTGTATTCGTTACGCTAGTATTCGACGATAAGTACAATTTTTTTCTATTTTAAGCATTTTGAACACGAATTCGTTCAGTGTCCTGTTAGCTAAGTGTTGAAAAAATTATTGAAAAAACAATAGCCTTTTTTCTATTTATTGTGGGGTAGGCTTCGCTTTAAGTGCCCTAAGCACTTTAAGTGGTGAACATAATTTCATTTCTGATTTCGATAAATTTATTTTCATCTTTCGTTTTTCGTCTCTGTCACGTTTGTGCTCAAGACCGTAGATTTAGCATTGCCTTTAAATCTTTATATACGTAATCTAGGCTATTGTTCCTTTAGTTCTTCATGAGCCTGTTTTGTTTATAACTTAACATCTCTTTATTTTTACCCATGTTTTTTTCAAATTATATTAACTTATTTTAACACTAGTTTTTTTCATAGTTTTATGTATCTTGAAACCCAAAGTTTTGTTTTTCAGTTAATTTTGCTATTGTTTTTCGTTTTGTTTTCTAACGTCGACCTTGTTTTTTCTGTTATTTCTCTGCATCTTGTAGCATATTCCCATTAATTTTTTTCTTTACATAGTTGTCACAAGTTCAAGTTTGGCCTCGTAGTTGGTTCTGCTTTGAGGTCCATTCATGCTAGAATCCGTCTAAGACAATATTGTGTACAATCATATAAAATACTTATCTCTACCAAAGAGTATCATTTTCGACTGTTAGTTTTGCTGCATTCTAAGTTTGAACATTCTATTTTTAAGATTAGAACGTACAGTTTGATTATTCTGCAGCAAAACATGACACTGAACAAAAAAATCTATATTGATGAGATTATAATCTTACTAATTCGGAGGCATTTTTCGTGTTCCAGAATACTCGCCATTTTTGCTTGCCCATCATGTTCTTTATTAACACAATAATCGCATTTCCTGCACCCAGTGTAGCTTCCATAAAGTGTATTTGAATTCACTGTGAAGTTAACGTAGCAGTTAAAACTCTATCATGGAAGCCACTTCAAAGTGCAAGTTATTTTTTAGCATGCATTACTAATGAAGTGGCCACACTAAGTTAATAATGGCGTAATGACTTAATAAGGCACGGCGCTGTGTCAAGACAAACGACAGATGCCAGCGGCAAGTATTCGATTTAACTCATTTTTTGTTTCTCTGCTTTCATTTCTTCTGTAATTTTAATTCACAGTCGTATTCTTGTTATCACTAGACGTGTTTTGTATTATCATTTGATTCAGTTGTACAGGGTGCAGTAACATAACTTCCTTTTTTCATTTTTTTTGAAAGGCAAAAAAGACGTTATGTCCTCTCATCCCGTACATGAAAAATTGTTCGTTAGATAAGCGTTGAACAATTACATTAGATTAATTTAGGTTGCTTCTTCATTTTTATGCACTGATGAAGAAATTATTTTTCTTTTTTAGGAAAGTAACCACTTTGATGCCAAATTAGGTAGGTATTTTCATATAAGACTTTATTTTCATACTAAGTGACTTATTAGTCGCAGATTTCAAACGTACGAGCCATAAAAAGCAAAGTCTGTTATTTCCGATCAATATTGTGGAACTTATTTCTAAGTTTTTCTCTTGACCAAAAAATTCCACTATAAATTGATCAAGAGCACAAAACGCGTGATAAGAATCCAAGTTCAACTGTTTTCAGTCGTCCTCCAACATCATTCGCGAGACAAACTTAATTTGGAGGGTCG
>VCRD01000387.1:114023-217433 GCA_006783055.1 Trinorchestia longiramus
TCAGGGTCGCTGGAAGAGGCTGCTATTGAAAACCGTCTCTAAAAGACTCCAAAAAAATCAGTCGGCTTTGTAGAAGGAAGCGACTGCACTGCGAATTGTCACCCGCCAATGTTGTGTGTAAAAGTGACGTCATGAATAAAGTAGAATTTTATACATTTTAAGGAGTTTATTTGTAATTATTTTTTCTGTTGTCCTAGAGTAACTTTACTTCAACCCTTGAAGTTATCTATTTCATTCAGATCTTCACGTGAACAAATAAATTCGCCATAGAGAACAATTTCCTTAGTGACATTTTCTTTCAACACAAATGTAACCATAGTTTATGATTAAACGCGTAAGGCCTGCAGTACTTATCCTTACATCACTGCTCTTCCTTAGATTTATCCTAACGATTTATGACACATTTTCCGTTTACTTGAACTTGTGACAATACTAGCGTACTCTGAAAAACTGACTTCATACTTCCCTGTCACTTTTGCCTTAAGCTTCATGAGATAAAATTCCGTACCTCAATGATGGATAATGCTGTAAGGTATTCAGAAAACAATTGTCTTTCACATTTAGTCTCCTATTCTTTCTTTCGCTATGTTCCTGAACAGTAACAGTAAAAAAGTAACAAACAGTAAAACAGTAGGAGTAAAAAATATATAGTGCACACAATAGCGAACGAGAAAAAAACGAAACTTCAACGAAAGTTACCCCTTCCTACAATAGTCCCAAAGGCGTTTTTTCATGTTTCCCAACGACTCCGAGCATTCTGTGTGGCGGCGGTCGTACGATTGAAGAAACAAATACATCGAACGACTATAACCACATTCGCTATTTCCTCTCTCCCCCAACGACATTCAACACGGTGAGTGGACTCGGTCGTGTGGTTGAGCAAGACAAACTCACCGTACGACAATAACACAATTCGTTACTGGACTCGTTCCATCTCCCCCAATGACAGTGAACCCTCCTAGTGGGGAAGGTTGTATGGTTGAACAAGACACACGACTTGCATGAGGTCCACGAATCGCTTCATCCAATCAGGCGCGCCGCTTCACGATCCCTGTTCAGAGCACCAAGCTGTGTCAGGTTAGGCAATTTACTACCCAGCGCTTGTGAGCAACTCAGCCTCGGCCTCGCCAATCTAACTTTCGATCTTAACCCGATACTTCGAATTCCGTCTAAGATTTCGCACTCTCTGAGAGCGTTAAATTGACTTCCATCGTGCCTGCTAGTTCTGTTTCAGATGAACTACGAGTATTTGATACCGCATGTCTGGTGAACGTAGTACGTAAAATTAGGTCAAGTTGAAAATTTGACTGAAATAAACGATACATTTCTTTTTCAGGAAAATCAGTGAAAGTGAAATCAGTGAAACGTTTTGTTTATACAAAACGTTTGACGAATGTTCGTTTTATTCCTGTGATAGTTCCTCCAAGCATAATACAATTGATTTAAACGCTAGGTTTATGTAATTTGTCCTCGGAGAAGAATTGATCTATGTAAAAAATGTCTGTCGTTATGAAACTTCATTTCTCCGGTTGTTTTTATCCACCAAGGATGGCTAACAGTATGAATTGCATAAGTAGGTCTGCATCTGCATCATCATGGATCTTGAAAACTCTGGTTCATATCTTTACATACCATCTTACATGTCTCGGATATAAAGCTAACTTTTTTATTTTTCACAAAGTTTCAAAGTGTTTTTAACTCTATTGCTGAATCTTTTTGGCTTTCTAAGCTAGGCGCGTTTTAGTTCTACTTTATTTTTAGATGTCCCAACCATGACAGGAGTTGTCTTCAATAACAATTTGTAGCTTGACGGGCAAGACCAATGTCAAGAAAACAGGACCACCTCTTGACGTTGCTTCCTTTCAAGTGACGGCTCAAGAAAGCACCCAAAGAAAACGAAGCCTGGAAAATTCAGGTTCCGTTTGATTCAGAAAAAGTGGCTGGATTTCATGCGCAGGCAAATTTGAAAGGAGACGGTGCTGTTATGCTACGCACCGACTTGAACCCAGTGAGGTGGATTTTACAGCGATCTCCGTCACGCGTAAACATCACATGTATGCAAAGAGAGAACCCCTTATTTCCGATAACATGAAAACATAGATGAGTTGAAAATGTAATCTTGTTTCAATATAGTTTAATAATTATGGTTTCTGGTGTTTACAACTTACGTCTATACTACGTTAAGTAAAAATTTCACATAAATAACGCGAGTTGATACAACCGTTTGAACACCGCTTTATTTCCCTGAATGATTAACATTTTGTAGTAGACGAAAGCTTCAGTGTCCAACGCTAATTTGCAAAAACTAAAATATCTCATACCATTTACGGAATTGACGTAGAACTATCGTGAAATATTAACATTTACTTCACACAAATAGAGGTTCCGTTCATTTTTGTGCAAAAGCTGGACCAGGGATCAAACCTACCCAGTACATTATGCAATTAAAGTTCAGGAGTTGACCATATTTGATCATTAGACTGCGTACGAGAATAATGTAATCGACATGTGCCGGAATACAAGCTACGTTCCCAATTTTAGTTATTAGAGATTATACGTACTTTAGTTGTATTTTAAAGATTTTCCCGCCAAAGATAGCTCTGTATTTCACTGTAAATCCTCACTCTATTTGCAACAACTGTAGCGTTTCTTCTGTGTAGTATCTGTCGGCCTGCATTGCCAATTTAGCTGTCAAATAGCTTATCTGTAGCTTATATTCAAAGAAAGACATGAATCATGAACATCGAGCCACAGAAGAGAGTATGAAGATACTCAGTAATTTAAGGTAGAATTGTCCTCGTCCACTTACGAGCAAAATTTTGGCTGATGTGAATGTTTGGGCAGTGGTGGGGACACCTCCCAAACTTTTAATTAATATCACAAGTCAATTAAAACTTTAAATTAGCTCCCTCTTTTCCGCGTTTTTCCTAGATAATCTACAAAAGACCGTAAATGTTTGTGGAACATTTTACTGAGGACTATGTTTTGCGGATAGTAACCGTATGGTGAAGCGTATATTGACTTCCGTGTAAACTAAAAAAGTTAAAACACTGTATTTAACTGTAAGAAAATCTGCATTACGTTTCTGAACAACTTTGGTAACTACTTCCATAATATATTAAGGAGCATAAAGGGTCAGGTTAAATGGGAATTCGTGACGAACACGTGGTAAACCATTGACCGTCCACGAATTTCTGTATCGGAAAAGTCTGTTTTTTTCATCGCACGTGAAGACCTATAGGCCTAAAAAATTGTGTTAACTTTGATATGTCGTGAACGATGGAGGGACAGAAAGCTTTTTCCATGAATCTTTGTGACCAGTGTTTCCATTTTCCGCCAAATATACAGTGCATTCTGTAATGGGAAAATCAACCACCGTACAAGAGCAGTGATGTTCCTGCTAAGAAACCCCGTTTTTTTATGCGCATGAGTGAGTTTATGACGAGGGGAAGTGGGCTGCTGAGGATGAGGGAAGTGGCAGGCTGATAAGGACGGAGAGAATAGACATATGCTCTTGAATGAAATTTTTTGGCCTGAGGGTTAGTTAATTAGGATGGTGAAAAGCTGATAAGGACGGAAAGAAGTGGAATGTGTACTTGAATGCGAATTTTTGGCCGACTAGTAAGTTAATTTAAGTAGAATAGAAATAATAGAATAATGCTATAGAAACGAGCAGTTTGGACCACTCTCGAGTTGCTACCTACATATGTCCCACGCCGTCTAAAGTAAACGCATCAATCCTGCACGTAATCACGTAAGCGAATTCAGTCACGTACAAAAAACTCACTCACAGGCATTTCAGCCACGTACAAGTATCGCAATCATATACTTACTCCAGGAGTTAGGAGAATAACATTAGTACGTTATAATGCTGGGGGCTCCCTAATCCAATATTATGATTATATTATTACTCTTCACTCACTCACAGACATTTCCGCCACATACGAGTATCACAATCATACACTAACTCCAGGAGTTAGGAACATAGAATTAGTGCGTTATAATACTGGGGGCTCCCTAATCCAATATTTGTCGTAACAATTCTTGAATGTATTCACAGTGCCAGAAGAAACGATGTTTTCGGGCAGTTAAAGGCTGACAAGGACGAAGAAAGAACTCACATGCACTCGGATGAATTTATTTATGCTGAGAGTAGGCTAAAAAGAAAATTGAAAGACTAACAAGGACTAAAATGAGAAACATGCACTTGCAGGAATTTTTTTTCGAGTGCATGTTACATAAGAAACTTAAGGGTTAATAAGGATGAAGAACAAGAGCGCATGAGCGTAGATGAATGCTTTAGCCCCAGTTTTCAGTTGCCTTTTAACCGACAAATGTTATTTTTCGAAATCAGTAAGAAAACTGCTTCAGATGAATGTGTTTAGATTGAGATTTAAGTAGCCATGGACAGCAGAAATGAATCTGTTGAATTAAAACTATTAAACTATTAGTCATATTGATTTAGCCCTGAAAATTTGATTATATAATTCGCAGGAAAAGATACAAATTAGGCAAGGATGAAAACCAGAGAAAAGGCAAATAATAAAAGATACGTTGGCATGAGCCAGGTCGAGAGTATACTATTGTGCGATATAGATTATAAGTAAGCCTATCTGGTAGGTATGAAGCTATAAACCGACGTTATTAACGTCTTACATTATAACATATTGATGAACTATGACCTATGCACTGGATGGTCAAAGGAAAGCTGGCAGGTCCTTTTACTCATTTTACCATCAATGAATGAACGATTTGAGAGAATTTCAAAGGAATTACCTTAGTCATGTTGGTGTTTGAATTTGACTTTGATAAAAAATAATGGGAAGACGGAGTTAAAAATCAGGATGACAGAGAGTTAGTGTCAGACAGCGCTGTCTGCTTAAGTATTTCATAATACGGTGACCGCAGTTCAATCATTCAAAAATGTGAACACATTTTCAATTTAATAATCACTTCAAGATAAATTTACATTAAAACTTGAAAACGTGCGACAATTTCCAGTGCATGCATACCTGGACATATCACTTAATAGGAACAAATAAGTAACACAACCCAGTGTGCAAGCATGTATAATTAATTCATAACCTCGCATTTAACACTGAAAGAAATTAGAATTTGCCGGTAGTGCAACAAAAATATAACTTTTCGTTAAAATGTGTGTAAGTTTTCATTAATAATACCTATTATTCTATTTACTATTAACATTTTCACTATAACCCTAGTTATTGTTTCCAAAATAAATCATTATCATTTTTTATAGTCTACATTTTATTGCGATATTGAAGTCAGTAAAATCGTTAATATGAAGATATTGTTTCAGAGTCCGTAAGAACTATGAGTCGAGGAAGAAATTATCCGTGCCACATATTTCACAAGGTGGCGTCAGCTTTGCGGCATTCTTGATTTATGTTGGGTGGCAAAAACTGGGTCTTCGCTGTTTCCCAGAGGCGAAACTCATTTTTTGCATCAAAGTTTCACCAGCCTGATGAAGTTTAATGTGTATTCGTCGAAGATTTAACGGTTACAATTGTGGGTTCAATGTCTACTGTTGAATAACAAAACTGTAGACTTACAGTCGAGGAAGTGTATTATTGTATGATTAAGTTCTGATACACATGTCTGCACAAACGGGACTTGAATACATCTACATACATGTTATGTTCACTAAAATGTGCACGTATGACGTTTACAAACAAATAAAGTACGCCCATGATGTAAACATACACCAACGTGTACTTATAACATTTACGTTTAAGAGCGTGTATTGTAAACATATACAGTAGTCATGAATGAAGTGTGCATAAATGCACACAGAACGAACGTAAAAGAACCTGCTGCAACAATCGCTCATGCACGAGCTCGCACGCATTTTTGTGTCATGCCTAATATGGGCATCGCGTGTGGGAGAGCTCATCATCTCTCACTTAAGAAGTCATGGGAAATTAGGCCTCTTGCTTCCGAACGTTGAACTTTGTGTGAGGGAGCAAGTGGTGCGTGTTCTATGTAAAGGAGTGAAAAGCAAGGTCAACATCAGAAGTTCACTGACTTAAACAATTAATTACCTCAGGTAGTTCCTCTGTGTATTACGGGCATGGATTATTTCATGGTAGACGGGTCCTGACGTGGTATGTGCATTTCTATTTGATTGAAGGAAATGGATTTATTCTCCTAAGTGTAAAGTAATAAAGCTCAGAGGAACATTGCTGTTAAATTGTAGAACTTATGTCTCATAATTCCTTATCACTTGAAAGATAGATTTCAAAATGGTCGGAAATGCATTTCCTATTAAAGTTGGAGATTATGTTTCACTCTCCGTATAAATTGGGCAAAGTATGTTTTATGTAAACGAATTTAACAAGCACACCAATAAAAATGATAGTATATATTGACACACGTTTGTTCAAAGTTGAGCCTTTGCTATAAATTTTGGTTGTAAGTTTGTAAAAGAATTAACAAAGTTGAACTTTATCTATCTTCGTCAAGCTGCTCGAGGACCTTCAGTTTACGAGGCCTAAAGTTTAAGCAACAATATTTTACGAGGTAAAAATGAAAAGGAAAATGAAAGACTAACACGTATTCTGTACGATGATTACGATTTATTTGCATGTAGTAATTCAGTTATAAAGGTCTATCAAACTTCCTAATAAAGAAAATATTTTTGTCTCTGTGCAGTTAAAAATCATGAGATTTCCTACCTTCTGCATCGCTAGAACGCAGATTTTCAACTGCTGATTTTTATTTATTATGATAACAATAAAGTCATACGGAAACATTGCAGTTCAAAACGTAATATAAAAATGCTAAAGAGGTCAATTTATTTCATTTATGAATCGAAATCGATGAATATAAGAATTTACCTGACATAAAATGTTTGTACAGTTTTTTTAACCCTAGGGAGTTTACAACGTAGACATGCTGAGACTATAAAATCTGAAGAACAGAAAAACAGGAAAAGGAAGAGCTTTAGAAGACAAAGGCACTTTACCAAGAAGCAATTTAGGGGGAAATAAAAAGATAGTGGCCAAGCGGACTAGCTGAAACGATGGGTGAGATTTTTAGAGTCATACTGTAAGAAAGAGATGACTGTTGAGATTTGAAAGGCGGACCACAGGCCACCGCCGGTTTGAACAAAGCGACCTCTGTTCTGTTCTCCGTGTTCCGAGAACGCTGCCCCGCGAGGGCCTTTAGTTTGGTCATTAGCAGGGTATTCCCTAAACCTCCCTAGATAAACCACTTTCTGAGGACCTCAATAGGGACTCGAGAGTTCTCCAGGTCCCGAGTGACGAATAAATTCTTATGATAGCCTTGGAAAATTATGATAGCATGCAAATTAAGTATTTGCATAATCTGGTTATGCTCGCTTTAATTTTTATAGCAGTGAACGTCTAAGAGCGTGTGAGGTTTTCGTCCTGCCAAGCAGACCAGTTTGCTACCTCGTTAATTTTACGAAAATTTTGTTAAGAAATTATCCCATAGAAACTAGATTCACAATTCTGAATAAATTTATGCGTCAGCACCTTTCGTTTTGTGCAGGCTGTCCATAAAAAAGTATACATTTTTAGAAAGGCTGTAGTTTAAATACTACTGGTATTCATAAGGTGTGCATAAGTTGGTAGCAATGTATTCTGAATATAGTATAAAACTGTAGATTTTGTTCTTTTGAATATGACCTGTCACAGCCTCCTAGCACTTGTAGTATTCAAACTACAGCCTTTTAAAAATGTATACATTTTTTTGCAACACCATGTACATGCGATCTTTTAGCCCAAGGAAAACTCAATTTAGCGTAGATTTGCTCAAACATTTTTGAAAAATCTTAAAATTGCTGTACTACTGGATGAAGAATATTTCTATCCACAAAGAAGGCTTCAAGAACCGTAAGAACGGGTAAAAAGAGTAAACACGTTTTATAAGACATAATCACAAATTGACACTGCGGATTTAACCTTGCACAGAGTTCATTTTTTAGCTGTTTAGCTTTTAAAGAACTATTTGACAAAAATAGATGGTAATCTTCTCCATGTGACATTTCAGAAAATAATCACACTGCATAAATAGACAAACGTAACATTAACTGCCAATGCTAATAAAAGCAATTCGTCTCTGAGTTTACCGAAATAAATATAAAATTACCATGCCTTTGAACTTGATCTTTCTTTGATGCCAATGTAGAGTGAACGAGTTTCCTGGACACGGTTTATCTGATAATAATTTTCCGTTTCCAGTGGCGACGGCTCAGCACGAGGATGAATACGAAGACTACCCGTCAGATCTGTCAGACTCGGAGCCTCCACAATTCCTGTCTGTGCCGGAGGAGTTTTCCGTCGAGGTGGGCGGGGACATCACTTTCCCCTGCCATGTGCAGCATTTAGGTGAGGCTTTACGTCTTTGAATTTTCCTTATTTCAGCAAGGGATGAGTTTACTTTCCCCTGCCATGTGCAGCATTTAGGTGAGGCTTTACGTCTTTGAATTTTCCTTATTTCAGCAAGGAATGAGTTTACTTTCCCCTGCCATGTGCAGCATTTAGGTGAGGCTTTACGTCTTTGAATTTTCCTTATTTCAGCAAGGAATGAGTTTACTTCCCCTGCCATGTGCAGCATTTAGGTGAGGCTTTACGTCTTTGAATTTTCCTTATTTCAGCAAGGAATGAGCTCACTTTCTCCTGCCATGTGCAGCATTTAGGTGAGGCTTTACGTCTTTGAATTTTCCTTATTTCAGAGAGGAATAAATTTATTTTTCCTTGTCATATGCAGCATTTTGATGAAGTTTTATGTCTTAGAACTTTTTCTTCCAGTGAGGAATGAACTCGTATTCCCCTGCCATGTGTCACGTTTCGGTGAGGCTCTCCGTCGTTAATTTTTTTTCAGTAAGGAATGGACTTACTTTTCCCTACCATGTGCAGCACCTAGGTGAGGCTTTATGTCTTAATATTTTATTTTCTTTCAGTGATAGATGAGCGCATTTTCCCCAGCTACATACAGCATTTAGGTGAGACTACCTTTTTTTCTCATCAGGGATATCATCTTCCTGTTTCTGGTGCTGGATTTTGGTCAGACTTTATCTTTTTTCCATTCTACTTTCTTGTAAAACATATCGACTTCCCTTACAATATGCAGCATTTAGATGAAATTTTTTTCACTTGTAGGTGAGACCTTATTTCTCTACTTCATAAGGCCTTCGTTATGTAGTTTATAACACATTATCTAACGGGCTGCTTAATTTCTTAAGGCAAAATAATAAATTTATACCACGTACGGAATTCTGGCGAGACTCAATATCCTTATTATCGGTCGTCTTTTTTGCAACAGAAAACCAGCTTTACCGGTAATGTTGTATTTGTGCTGTATTTCCTGTGATGTGCTGTATTTGTGTTGTATTTCTTGTGATTTGTTGTAGTTTCTTCCCCATATTCTATCTTGTACGACAGGTATTTCTTTTATATAATAGTCTGTAAAAAGGAGGCACATATTTTCTTTATCCTTTTATTTTCTTGTAACGGAGACATCATGCACACATTCATACCTTCTACAGCATTTCAGTGAAAGCAGATTTCTTTTTTACATTTTATATTCAGCACTCAGAAGTAACCATCGCGTGACACCAGCAACAATAATTAGGTGCAGTCTTAGTATCTCATTGTTCCTGGCTCTCACTTTAATACCAGAGAGATAACCTTCTACTACATGCGTTATTTACATGAAGCCTCGCTTGCTTATTTCAGCTGTTTTATCAGTAGCTGAAAAATCGCCTGAACTATTCCGAAATTACAGTTGCTGTTGATTATTGTACATATGCCTAAATTTCCGTTCATGATGCTTCTCAATTTCAGAAGCATTGGGTTCCATTTGAAGGGTTAGAACAAAATACTTCTATTAATAAATCAGAAAACAATCATTGAATGAATTTCTTTTTAATAAGTTGCGTATTCTTACCATGAAAACATGTTTTATGAATATTTCAGATAAGATTATCCAGGAAGATTTAATGCTGTAGAACTCTAGGTAGCTCACAGAAAAATTTGATGAAATAAGTTGGGGTTACTGAAAAATAATTTTTGTTCGTTTGAAACTATTTTTCCTTATTACTGTCCATTTAACAATGCATTAAAAGGGAATTTTTACAATTACAAGGGGCTTCGATGTGCAATAAAATCGACGAGCTTTAACGCATTAAATTTTTTTTCACTCTATGTACTATGATAATATACTCGTAATACTCTAGGTTTATTGAGCAAATTGGAAAAGTTCAAAACGATGAATTGTTTCCTTATGTGGTTGTGTTTGTTTTTATTTATTCAAGAACTCCATTAAAAAAATAAAGATTATGAAACCTCAAACATGCGTTCTTTCATTATTCGATTCACAGCTTCATCCGTGCTCTGTCATAAAACTCATGAAATTTTGAATTTTGTCACTGCACTTCAAGTAATTCTCCTCCTTCAAGCACTTCGATGACCTTGTTAAATCTTAAGCTTAAGACTTGATTAATTTGCCGTTGAAAAGAAATAGGTGGCAATACACTGCTTCCTCATCATTTGTGTGATAAAATCTGATACAATATTTGCGATGTGTAGGTATCCGTTGTGATATTTTATGCATACAAAAATGTATTAATATTATATATGCACATGAAATTTAACTTACGGTGTAACATGTTTTCAGTTCTCTTTTATTAAGATTATTGTACGTAATCATAATTACAAATTCTATCCTTTACGAGAGACATGTACATTCCAGGACTTTGTGCATGTCAATGCCGGAATTTTTTTTTTCCTGCGGGATCATTGATCTTCACCGCTGTATTTTGTACGGATTTGCTTGAGTTAAATTTCTAGCAGTCTCATCGACAAAACTAGTTGTATATTTTTATTTTTGTTTACCACCATGAAAAATGTGTACAATAAATTAGGCAATCTTGAAACATATAATTTTGAGGTAAACTCCCTATGAGCCTCAAAATTATTAACATTTTGGTTCTTACTAAATACTTTCATATATATTTATCAATTTTCTCTCAGTAAAAAAGACTTTTCATTTGCTTATTCTGATTGCGTAATGGGTTAATAATAGCACTAAGACAATGTGTGTTGCTTATTCATAAATCCTTTATTCAAATAAATGGTAGAAGCATTTGATTATTTTCACAAACTCGGTAGAAAGTAATGAATTGGGCGAGCACGTTTTTTTTAAGACTGTTCCCGACTTCGATAATTATAATCAGACGACATGAATGTTATCTGATTCGTACAAAATATTTTAAATTTTGCCAAATACTGTTTTATCTTTCAATCAACAAGTTCAGTATCAGGCCATATAGTTTTTTCAGGCCTTTCAAAACTGAGAACACATTATTATTAACTTAAAAAGTAAATCGTAGTGCTCTATCGTTTTATTTTCCTCATTTTTCGCTTACTGAAAAAGTTAAAGAAGAAAAGTACTTGGGTAATAACCAAAGTTCAATGACCACCTCAATTCGATCTATTTGTAGTCTATTATTCACGTCATCGTAACAAACTTCTCAGTTTCTTCTAAATGTGCTTTATTCACTTTACGTTCAGGCTGCTTGGTTTCTGCCACCATTTCTTTTTGGCGTTCACGGCAGTGGCATTCCTCGCTCTCCACCAGGTATCTCTGAGTTGCCCTTCTGGCAAATGGCATCGAAACTAAAGACGATCTCGGAGCTTACTGTACCTTATGAAATTTCTAGAATTCTTGATGAACTGCCTGGAAGTTTGGGCAGACGACCATCAGCCTAAGGCCTTCAGAAGGCCGTGTGGCACTAGGAGTAATGATTGCCGTGGTGGCAGGTGGCACAATAGTGACTCACGGAAATACTAGGGACAGAGGTAATGGTGATTAGTTTTGCTATGTATTAAAACTGGCAAAAAAGACTGCAGTGAGGAATGGTATGTTCACACAGTGGCAGAACTAGCACAATTACATAGGCCTCTGTATCGAAACAGAAAGGATATTAAAAATTAGTAATGACAGCAAAAACTTCTATACCGTAAGCAAAAAAGCGTACAGCAAAATGAGTAATTAGTGAAGGGATCAAGAGTTACCCGCGTTCAGAAGAATACCATTTCGCCTTTTGCTTAAAATAGAGGGCAGGAACTACAGAACGCGTTTACTAACTAGAAACTGAGTTTCTAATGCTAGACCAGTTCACTTTCCTCTATAATAAATAGTACGGAACATTAACCAAGAGCTTCAAGCAACATGTGGTGAGATCTCAATGCGTGGCACAATCTTGTAAAAGACTGTTTTTCTCAATTACAGATTACAAATTCTAGATTATTTTGCAAATAAATGTCATTTAGTTTTTCAGATATCAGTTAATACCCAGTGAGCGTAGCTTTCAAATATGCCATGAGCTTTAATATGCACGGTGTGTAGTAAGAACACATCTCATTTTTCACGAATATTGATCAGTGTGGATGTAGAATTTTTGAATTCAGCTTGCTTGGTTTACTGGACTACATCACAGGTGCGATAAATGTAAGCCAGTAATTAGTTGTGTTAGGTATTAAGGTTTGCAATGTCAATGCATCTTTATAGAACCGCCATAGCGCAGTCAAATACTAATTTAGTTATGTCTGATCATATGTCTCAATGTATACTACATTTTGTCTCGACATATCTGTAGAATGACGCCACTGTAATTTGATATATGTGGAAACGCTCAATTAAAATGAGTTCATTAGCCTTTAGTTAAAATTACAGTCTTCCATGTAACCTTAAATGGATTTCGTTCTTTGAAACTCTGAGCTTGGAAGCACTTTCACTTGCTTGCAATGTTGCACATGAATGATGAGCACTCAGGACACCTGCATCTTAGGAACACCAACTGTAGGAATGTGCGAATGGATGAGAATGTCTTCTTTATTCTTTTCCCCGTCTTTTATACATCTCTTTCCAGGCTGCAGAAACTAGCGTGAGGCGTTAACATAAACAGCCAGAAGCATTCTTGAACCATAACATTATTACGTCAGCTCATATCACTGCTACTGTACTATTGAAGAGCAAATATTTGCATGCATGTCGAACTCATATACTTGCTAAATTACTAACAACCTTTTCATTATAATAAACTTTTTTCAACTTTCATGTTGACACACTTTTGCATCTCATTTTACACATGGTAAAATCAATTTGATACTGCTGTCTAATACACGCCTGCTTGTGAAGTATTTCTATATCTTTTTCATGAATCCTTTCAGAGCGACTGCATTCTCTCCCTACGCAATTTCTGAATTTTATTATCAATTGTAAATGACCTAGACAATGCCAATGAAGTCGAGAAACGTCAAATTTACTTTACGATGCTCGTCTATCTTTTGTATCAGTTAATCACCTTTCCTAGTGTTGTTGCTCTAGTGTTGCTGCAGTTGTGTTTGCTTTGTCGTGTTCGAAAAGGAACATCAAAGGAGTATAGCAAGTGTTGTCTTTTTTTCTGATATCAGACGCTCGGATACGCTGCATAAGGCTTTGATGAACGCGCTTTGAAGGTCTTCTGCGCTTCGTGGAAATGATGCTCTTCGATCAGATATTCTTGTGTGTTGGAAGCCCGAAGTCTCTCAAAAGTGATCGTCTTTCGTATTTCTTTTAAACGCTTTCCATAGAGTCTTTGGTGCCTCGGTATCGGGAATTTGTTTTGAGAAATGAACTTAAAATACACTTTTCTTTCTTGCAGGCAACAAACAGATGGTCTTCCAATTCAATTCCTTCAATACGCCAAGTAAAGAAAAACTTTACTTCGCTGGCAACAACCGAGTGAGTGAAACTATTTAATTAGAAATACTAGATCTTTATTACTGTAGTAGCATGTCAACAACACTCATTATTCACTTAATCAATGTGAATTTTGTTCTTACATTACTGAAGTTTAAAAGTTTTATTCTTTAATATTTTCATCACGAATATAACTCATTAAGTTCCTGAAGAAAGTTTATTTTGCAGTTCTGCCGTATATCGTATTAGAGATTGGAAATAATCAGGGCATCTTTCCCAATGCCTCTTTAATTGTTTATCTCGTCAATGACATTAGTTTATGTTCTTCCTAAAAATAGGTTCTTGCTTCCTCAGATCAGTTTCAATAAACGACTAGAGAAGGACGAGCACAGCTTCACGCTCACCAATATCCGCCGCTCTGACGCTGGCCAGTACGCCTGCAAGCTCTATGATCCTCCACTGCAAGTTCTTCACGTACTCCGAGTCCAGTACCCAGCCATGGTAGGAATTAATGCAATCCACTACCTTGCCATGGTATAATCAATGCAATCCAGTACCCTGCCATGGTAGGAATTAATGCAATCCACTACCCTGCCATGGTATAATCAATGCAATCCAGTACCCTGTCAAGGTAGGAATTAATGCAATCCACTCCCTGTCATGGTAGGAATTAATGCAATCCAGTACCCTGCCATGGTAGGAATTAATGCAATCCACTACCCTGCCATGGTAGGAATTAGAATAGAATAGATCAGAATTAGGCTATAGGAACGAACCTTCTGGCCCATTCTTGGGTCGGATAATGACTTCGATAATTATTCGGTTGTATACCCAAGTCCCATGCCGTATTTCTAGCCGCATCAACCATGTCGACAGCGGGATTCGAACCCGGGTCTTTCCGCTCGCAAGCAGATTTGCTCACCAGTCGACCAAGCTGGTCGAATTAATGCAATCCACTACCCTGCCATGGTATAATCAATGCAATCCAGTACCCTGTCATGGTAGGAATTAATGCAATCCACTACCCTGCCATGGTATAATCAATGCAATCCAGTACCCTATCATGGTAGGAATTAATGCAATCCGCTACCCTGCCATGGTAGGAATTAATGCAACCCAGTACCCTGCCACGGTAAGAATTAATGGAATTCAGTACCTTGTTATGTGAGAAATTAATGCAATCCAGTACCCTGCCATGTTAGGAATTAATGCAATCTAGTACCTTGCCATGTTAGGAATTAATACAATTTAGTACTCTGACATGGTTGGAATGAATGGCATCCAGGACGATGCCATGGTAAGAATTTATCAGAGTCAAGTATTATGTTATGGTAGACATGAACCAAAGTTTAGTGTGATGATGCCTTTGTAGTGATTAATCGGACACCAGTCTTTTTTTGTTGTGATTTGTCAAAATCTATTATCTAGCTATGGCTAGACAATAGATTGATTATCGGAGTACAATACCTTGTGATGGTTGCGATTTCTCTCAATCTTGCATCCAGGCATAATGAACTGTACTTGACAACAAAATTTTTATTTTGAATCTGATATACACAGCGATCTTTGCTCCCGAACTTTACTCCATGTAATGTTAAAACTGCCGGAGTCTATTGGAGAATTCATGTCCTACAAAATTATTCTGTTACCAGTATAATGAAAAGTCAGTAACTGTGTGGTGACGTTAATTCTGCAGCAATATTTGTTACTTCCTGTTTCTTCCTTATAGATCATGAGACTGACGAATTTGTGTTCGTGAGGACATTTGTGTTCTTATGGAAGCGAATTGCTATACAAAAGGAAAAAGATATATTCTTACACAGCTACTATTTAAGTTAAAATCCATGGAACCTACAAGTAAATAATGCAAGCAGCTCCATGTTTTGATCTGCAAAATTTATTTTTCGTAACGTTTGTTTTAATATTTATATATATATATATATATATATATATATATATATATATATATATATATATATATATATATATATATATATATATATATATATATATATATATATATATATATATATATATATATATATATATATATATATATATATATATATATATAGTAAAGACGTGCAAAATATGCATGGAACTCATGTCTTCAAGTTATCAGTTTTTTGAAACAGTTAAGTCAGTTGAAAAAAATGTACACGTGTTTTATCATGTAGAGCATAACATTACTACTTTAAGTTTTGCTATATTCGTGTCATTTTCTGTTAATTTAAAAAGCATCAGACACACATTAACTTACAACTCATGCAAGTACAACCAAGTGAAAATTTGAGTGACTCTGTAAAAATATTTCACTCACACGTAATCCTGAAATTTATGAAAATATTTCACTCACACGTAATCATGACAGTTATAAAAATGTCTCTCACACAGTCATTTCTATCATTTTATTCTCATAGTAAAGAGCTCTGCTCTCTGCTTGTGGCAGCGATCCTCTGTCCTTGAATAAGTAAATGAATAAGCGATGTAATACTTACTTCGAATAAGGCCTTGAATCAGTAATGAAATATCTAGTGTGGTAAGAAATTAAATAGTGAGTAGAATACGTAATGGAATTAGCCACGGAAAAAGTAATGGATCTCGTAATGTCATGAGTAATGTTAAAGTCCCGAAGTGATGCCGGGAATAAATGTAGAATAAAGTCCGAAAATAAATTCTGGCTCAAGTGGAGGAATATTTTTTGGAATAAATATAGAATGAGTGAGCGAATAAGAAATGTGAAAATTATGCATTGGTAATAATGTGAGTTCTGGAGTATTTTTTTAATTAGTGTCGGGAAAAGTTTTCGAACAATTCCAAGAATTGGTCATGGAAGAAACCACCGAAAGTCATTGGATAAATCCCTACTTATGGAGTGTCTTAAACCGCATGGCTGTTATTTGGCTCATGGCTTAGCCAAAATCACTGCAGCTATTTCTGGGGGATTGCAACATGTCAGAGCGCTCGCAGACAACATTTAATGCATGAAATTTAGGTTTTTCCTAAATGACTATGAATGCTTACTTCTCGACTTCACAGCCTGGCAACTCAACTGAAATGATGCTATTCAAAATCTTCAGCCTAGATTGTTATTAGAAGGGAACAAGTACATTTTTTGTGCCAATATTTTTCAATGTCTTATTCTGGTAAAAAAGTAAAAGAACTTGTAGGAGCACAAGGATTTATTTTTATTGGTCTCCACCAGCTCATATATTTTTCTTATTCAGCTTTGAGTATTCACACATGCCAAGAAGTTAGCAGAATAATACAGTCTAACGCTGCGATGCAAGTGTTTCATTTTTCATTTTTTCCGCCCTGAGCTTCTCGATTACTATTCATCTTGCTTCCGAGTTTCTAAATTATTTTCTTCGTCCTGATACACGCAAAAATTTTCTCTGGTCTGTCTAGAATCTAGATCTATCATGGTTAATGCAGTTTTTATTCAGAGAAGGATGACAGAGTTTGCATGCCAAATATTTTTAAGAAGCATTTATTCTTCGATTTTCACTAGCTGGTATTTCAATTACGGGTACATAAAATGTATATTTCATATATTGTCTAAGTCTTCCTCAAATATAGGAGAGCTGCATGAAGACTCTGAATTGTCTACCCTTAATTTTGATGTTTTACATCGGGGTGTAACTACAGGGTTCATCATAAGATCGCTTGGCTTTATTAAATAAATTCATAGGTGTGATTTATGTCCAATTTTTTATTTCGTTTTCAATGCTATTTGCATGTACAAAATATCTATGAATAACACCGAAGTTGCTAGAGAACAAACCAAACTTCCTGTTTTTGATTTGAAGTTCAATTTCTGAAAATTCTCATCCATCGTAGAATCTATAAAATACGCAGATCTGTACGAGTATTTTTGTGCACCTGCCACGCAGTAAAGATCCGTGCTAACTCTCCTTAGATCCGCCGTATCAGCCCAGACCGACAACAGATAGAGAAGGGTGACTCCGTGACCCTGCAATGTGAAGCAGAAGGTAACCCTGAACCAGCGATACACTGGAGCAAGCGAGGGGGTCGGCTGCCCTCAGGGTCTCATTCCGAAGAGGTAGAGTGCATGTAATTGTTTTGGAATGTAAACTATATTGATATGTTATATACAGTGTGTCTCTAAAAAATGTACTCAATCTTTGACTGTCCACTATTCAAGTAATTTTTATTCTAGCATCAGGTGCAATAGTCCTTAATGATTGAAGAGCGAATATATAATATGCGAATGCATAATATATATATATATATATACATATATATATATATATATATATATATATATATATATATATATATATATATATATATATATATATATATATATATATATATATATATATATATATATATATATATATATATATATATATGTATATGTATATGTGTATATATGTATATGTATATGTATGTATATGAATATATGTTTTAACTGCGTGATTGTATTTATAAACTGACAGGGTCTAAGCATCACACTGGAGAGCGTCGACAGAAGGGAGGCTGGGACCTACGTTTGTACGGCATCTAATGGCATCGGGGAGCCCTCGTACGCTGAGATGCATATTGAGGTTCAGTACAGGCCTGAGATCACTACTGAAGAGGTGAGTGAGGAAAAGTTGCACTAATATGTCTTTTATTCTTATTCTGCAACTGCAAAAACTTATTCACATTCAGATAAATGGAAGTTTAAATTGGTGTATTACTATCAATCGTTATTATTGTAAGTACTTATTATGATGATGATTAAATTAAGTGTGTATTTTTATTATTATGATTATTTAATATGATATCTATTGACATTTTTGTTACGATTTTTAGGATAATAATATTTAGTATTTTTAATAATAATAATAATAATAATAATAATAAGAAGAATAAGAATAAGAATAATAATAAAGAGTTTTTAGCATGATTCCCATTATTCATTTGCCAATAAAGTTTCTTCACTCCTTCCAATCAATGCCATTAGTTTCATTTTAAGTCCTATTATTTTATAGTATTATACCTGTACATTAACAGGTTATCCCATTTCATAATTCTACCATGCTCTTAATTTTATTGATTCAGTTATGCATGACAACTACTCGTTAAGTCGCCTTCATTATATCAGAGAATATACATAAATTCTTTTTGGTAAGTTTTATGGCATTTTACCAGATACTTCAAAATGCATGTGCAAAGAAAATATTATGTTTCCTTTATAGGAAGCAAATTTTAATTATGCTGTAAAGTAGAAGTAAAAAATCATAAGAATTCAAACCTTAAGTGAATTGAATTTCAATATTTAATGAAATTAATCTAATTAATCAACTATTTTTTACGTGATCAAAAATTATATCCTTGTAGCTGTTTAGGTATGAATTTTATTCAAATACTAGTTCTTAGATAAAGGTTCAAAATTATTGAGGAAGTTTCACTGTTCTGATCGAATGAACATTAGGTCTTTGTTAGAACAAGCATTTTTGTAATTTATTAAATTAACTGAACGAATGAAACAAGCCTTTTTGTTCAAACAAGTTTGATTCCCTAAATAAGTTGTATTTTTCGGTTAGAACACGATTCCAACTAACTTCCTAATCATCCTCGAACAGCGCCACTTCTAATTTGTGTTTGACTAAAATTTTCATCAAAATTGTATGGCATCAAACAGAATCGACAATAAAGGTTATCTTTCTGCAGCAATATAATGAAGTCATAACTCATAATTTAATGATTAGAATAGATCCTTTGTGTCGGAAACATTGTCCAACATTTCACACGGGCGAATTTTCGATTAGCAGACTTCTTATTTATTCTGTCCCGTATACAACCAACTAATCAATATCACATCTTCCCCTAATGATATTCAGTCTTGTTGAACGCTACTTTTTCAGTTCATTTTAAGTTTCGTGTGTGCATTCCTTACGTTGTTATATGGATTCATTTATAAACATCATTTCATGTTTTTAATTCTATGCAGTGTTTACCACTTTTGCTTGTCGTTATTTACTGAATCTGTCATGAACAGACTTCCGCATGTTGTTGTACGTTGTCCATAATAGTAGCAGATAATGTATCAAAACACATGATGGGGAAGGGGGCTAGTCAACAGTGTTTTATTATTTTTTGCATTGCATTTAGCCGTTTTAACGCTCCATACAACTTCTTTTCGTTCGATATTCAGGTGTCTCCAACGAAGTTTTATCTTCAAAACTCGGTGGGGAATGCCAATGTATATATAGCGGACAAAACTTTTATAAAAGAATGATTTCAGACACACCATTCACTCAGTAGCTTTGCAGGTTTATTACATACAGTTTCTCCAGTTTTATATTACTGAAAATTTCATTCAACCTGCACCATGACTACTGTTGAATTAACTTCATCACTAAAACTCATGGCTGAAACGCAACTCAAAACTTTCCTTTTCATTATACGTACGACAGTCGATCTTACACACTGGAGATGGTGATGATGCTAAGCTTGTATGCATCGTCCACGGCCACCCGCAACCCACCGTGCACTGGAGAAGAGGGGACCATCTTGTGGCCTCAGACAAGCATCTCATGACCCACAATGGTGACCACAGATACAGCCTCATTATCCGCGACGTTAAAAAGGAAGACTTCGGCGAGTACACCTGCAGTGCCAAGAACCGTCAGGGAGTGACAGAGAGAAGTGTAGTTCTCACAGGTACGTGAAACTTTGTATAGTTCTCTTAAGTAAATAAACCAGTGATGCTTGCAGGCGTGGTAAATGTAGTAGTTCTTAAGTAAACAAACCTGTGGTGCTTGCAGGTGTGGTAAATATAGTAATTCTTAAGTGAACAAACCTGTGGTGCTGGCGGGTGTGGTAAATGAAGTAGTTTTTAAGTAATCAAGTCTGTGATGCTTGCTAGTGAGGTAAATGTTGTGGTTCGTAAGTAAACAAACCTGTGATGCTTACCGATTTGATAAATGTTATTTGTAAATTAAATAACCTTATATCCTCAGATATCTGTTAAACTGTTTTTCAAAGAGATAGTCTATAATGCTTTGGGGGTGTTATATTTTGTGGTTTACGAATTGAATAATCTACAATGCTCCCACGTGTTATGTATCTAGGTTCATGAAACAAATGGCCTGTAATACACGCACAGACGCGTGCCAATTCTGTGGAATATAAAATGAATCCCTAGCAATGGTCTCAGGCATGTGAGTTTTTTTTAGGATTCGAACGCTATTGAACCACCAATGAGCCTGTGGACGTCTAACTTTGTTATTCATAAGCTATAAAGCTTGTATTGCTTAGAGGACATGTTGAGTTCCTTTGGTCATATAATATGCATTCTACCACATAGATCGCATGCAGCTAAAGGAGCAACGTTTTTCCAAGGAGTTTCTTTTAAAGTATGATTCTTTAAAACAACATCGATAAACCACATTAAGTTTCTGTTGTCGTTGTACTTGTGCAAGAGGCCTACAATTTTTCTTCTCTCTCCAGTTACCAAGTTTTTTATCTGCATTATTATCGTGCGGGCGTCTTGAACATGATAACTTTTCAAGTCTTAGTTTGAATCTAAACCTGTTTTCTTAGGCCTTCCCAACAAGCCCAAACTGACGAGCAGCCCTGCAGGAGGGGAAGAACAGACCTACACCCTGACATGGGAGACCGAAAGTTTCTCCCCAATTCTCCAGTACAGAGTCAAGTTCCGCAAACTTGGGGTAAGCTACAGCTTACTACATACTGTTTAGAGTCAGAAATAAATAGATGCACATCTCTTATTCTTTATTGGATGACCAGCACTTATAGTAAATCCATTTCACGCATGGAAAATGCAGGTGCTTTATCATGCAAGTTAGCAACAATTCAACATTCATCGATGTCTTTTCTACGTAAATAATGCTCCACTATGTTTTTATCTTACTGTTATTAACAAGACAAAATCACCGAGAACGTATGTACTCTTGATTCTTTATAAGCTTCAAGCATGGGTTTTTTACAACGTGTTTGAGTATTTGTAACACTCCTGTACGTATTTTAAACAGTTCTGTTTCCACTTTTACTAGCCAAATCCATTCGAGACTCCTGTAAATTTTTTTGTATTGTAGAAACAAAGTTTTATTGCTCTCTCAAGATTTGATTTGGAGCTTAAGAGTTGTGAAGATTAGTACCACAATTACATAGCATGCCCATCAAAAAACTTGCAATGAGATAAAACACTGAATGCGATGTAATGGATACATTAGCGTGTTCATACTCTATGGATTGATGCGCAGTACTCACTGACTTTGAATACAACGTGAAGCAAGAAAGTCGCAAAATACAGTTATCTTTTAAAATCGGCACCGCAATGGCTACGAGTGAAACCAATCAATTACCAAAAAAAACTCTGAATTTTGTATGAAAAACAAGCGTCGTAATGTTAAGGCTTGGCTTCATTATATATTCCTCGAATATATAATGAATATATTCCTCGAATATATAATGAATATATTCCTCGAATATTTTTCCCTCAAATTCAGCAGATTGATAGCCCACAATACTTGTTCAGTTATATTACAACTTCAAATTAGGGACCAAACGAGGGAGTTTCATGTAGAATTACTAAACTTTAGGCAAGATTATATACGAAAAAACATTGAAATTTTATTCAATCTCTAGTTATTCTGATGGTGCTCGAAATAGTTCTAAAGACACGTTTACCTACACATCATTGGCTTATCAATTGCTCAAACTCACGTAAAAAATCCTTACTAAGCTCATTAAAGCTCATGAACTCTCTGTGAGTAGCAGAATATAGAAAATTATTCTAAATTTTTCTGTAGTAATTTATTTACCTGTAGAAAGCAAGGGAGTTACGAGGATATTGTCATGAAATCTTTCAAGCCAAACCAAATCCGCGTAACCTTAGCATAATAATTGAACCATGGATTATTTATTTAGGTATGTTACCAAACTATTACGTTACTCTCCATAAGAAACGTCATTTTTACAAATCACTTCCCCGTTAAGTGAATATTTCGTTGCTGATGCTTATTTCATACAGAAAAGAAAGATCGCTTCTGTTGGAATCGATATAATTAATCTCTTATATCACAAGACATCTTAGTTTGTAGTAGAATTAAAAAGAACTCGAGTTTGATTTCTATTGCACACAAACTTCCATTATTTCTAAAATCAACCAGTTTGAAAAAAGGACCTGAGACAATAGTAGTTGTTGCGCATGATGATGAAGGCGAGTTTATTTCCAAACAAACCATAATGAAAGTTTCGAAAAGGCTAATAGCGTTTCTGATCTGTAGAAACACTCATCTTAAAGTAAAGGTTCTTTTCACAAAGAAAAGCTAAATCTCAGAGAAAACACGGGAAAAGTTCTATGACATATGGATTTGTTCTTGTATGACATTAAAAATTTTGTTAAGCTCATATATGAATTTAACTTAGATAGCTAACTCTATTTGTACTTCATAATTATTAGCCGACATTGCAAATATGAAAAGCATGAACACAGAACATGAGTACCATGAATACAAAACAGAGTACAAAATGACTTAAATTATGTAGACCCTTTACTGTTATGTATATTCTCTTCTTGAAATATAATTTATGCATGCTTTATTTTACCTCTAACAAGTGCTGCAAAAAAGGGATCATATTCTTCTACTTAGCAATAATTTATTAGTGTAATCGCTCGTGGCAATAATTCCAGTAACAAAAGTTGCCTAAATTTGGCTGTATAAATTATGAATGTATAAAATGCCAGGAACTTCAGTGTAATTTAAAAAAAGACTAAAATAACATAACCGAGTAGCGCTGAATAACTTACGAAACACGTCTCATACCGACACGTAAGAATGTCCTGGTATAAATAAATTACTTTATTTTTTCTTTTCTACTGCCTGTTCATTCCTATAAATTTACAGCAGTTTCTGGTTTAAAAACTCCAATGTGAAGAACAACTGTGCATCTAAGAGTCAAAATCATCGAACAAAGTTTCGTCTTTATCCTCACGTCAAGATGTCTTTGTTCTTTGATAATGAAATGAATGTAGGAGAGCCCACTTAGACATGTACTGTTTACAGAGGGCAAAGTCTTCGTAAATGAAGGAAGTATTATGGAGAAAGAAATATAGGAGTAGCGTGACTTGTGTGCATTTCTGCAGGGAATTCCGCTGAATGGGAAATGCTAGCTGAAGTTGTGAAAAAATTATGATAAAAGTTCTCGTTTGCGTTATCTTTTTCACAGTTGCTGAAAATTTCAAAAGTTTGCTTGTAATCGGCAGAAGCGTGTGTGGTCCGTCCAACAACGGATATATAACTAGTATAAAGTAAATTAGTTTGCGTTCTTAGTTTTAATTCCCATTTTTATTCTGCAGGGCTACCGTAATTGTATTATTTAATAATGTATGAGAGAAAGGTAAAGCATGAAAAGGTTCTCTAGTTCAACAATAGCATTAACCAACAAATTTAGGTTAGGGCTCTCAGTACTCAAAAAACGAAGTTCGTAATTTTAGTAGGAGTAGTTTTTTATTTTAAGCCCTGGAATTGAAATTGAACATCAACTGAACGTATTTTAATTTCTATCTGTTGCAGATTTAGCGTGTACGAAAAATTTTGATAAGCTATGCTCCTTCGAGGTATAAATTTGAGAGTCGAAATTGTAAACTAAAATGAAGCAAACTGTTTTCAAGTATTGGTTGAAAAAGAATGTACGGTTATTGTTTCGTAATAAAAATAGCTAACATACTCTAAACAATTTAGGTGAAATCGCTGCTCAAAAATTCGTATGCATGATTTTTTACAGCTCCTTTATACATAGACGCCATGATTTCTAAATATACTCACATTTTGCAGACGTTTCCTCTGTGATATCCTCTTTCCAGACCAACATTTACATTAGAAGCACCTTCTAATTAAGTTTATAATTATGTTGGCAGCGTGGCGATGTCAACAAACTGGACTCGTGGAATGACTCGCTATTCTCGGTGCCTCACCGACCACGACACAACCAGCCTCGTTCTAGTGACCGTATCAAGGTTATGGCGCACGCTATACGCAATCTGGAACCAGCCACCGACTACCAAGCCTCGGTATCCGTCGAAAATGAATTTGGATGGTCAATTGCTTCGGAAACCTTCCAGTTCCACACTCGTAAAGGTGATATAAATACATGGTTAGCTAAAGGAGTACTCAGTGATCCATATAGGATTATACTGTTCTAAACCTACATAAGCGAGTGTCAACCGTTTTCTTTAAATTATTTCGTTCATGGGCAAAATTTATGGTCGATCCATAGAGCTATTCATTCAAAACACTCTCGAGCTTGTTACAGGTAACTACATTTAGGATACAGAAAGTAAAGCTTCTAAATTTTCGAACATTCTGCGTTCGTAGACGTCAGATGAGGGATTTTATTGCGCTAGCTGAAATTTTCTACTTCTATGTTACCTGACAAATATTTTGAAATCTCAATTTTATTCACAATATCTTAAGCAGTTACGCCTTTCAACTGTCATTCTGCCCTGAAATCTTGACGAACCAGACCATAATCAATGTATTAATATACTGTGCTAATCAACATCTAGAAAGTGATTTCAAGCATTAATGATATAAGTGTCTTCTTTCCATTTGTTAAATATTTTTGGCATCCTGTCGAACTTAGTTTTTTCTATATAATGATATTCTAATCCACGACAAAAATATAAGGATGCCACAATTTCTTAGCTACCACACAAAGAAGAATTGCGAGATAAAACGTTATCTGTTGCTTCTACGTGAGACCTTCAATACAAGTCATTAAATAGAAAGTGATTGCTATTACCCGAATGTGTATTCGTTTCTCGCTTCATAGTGCCCTTTCTACTTAATACTGTGTCTGATGTATGTATTTTACATCTCTGTGCAGAAGTGGCTGACGGCCAATCAGCGAATGCAGCACCATGCATAATTCCCTCGTTGACAGAGCTCTGCTTTGCCGTTTTGGCAATGACTTTTTACGAGGCTATCGTTTGAGCTGCGTCGCATGTGTTACTCCATCGAAGAGTCGCACTTCAAATACGTGGGTATTTGCAGGAATGTTGTTCCTTAGGCGACGATAACTCGATTGTGAGACCCCTCTGTTGTGCGCGCGAGCGAGTAACCGAGTTCGAGGTGTCACAGCCTGGTCGATGAGAATAAACTTTTCGATCACTTCCTTGGTTGGCTGAAAATCGAGAAAACAATACTTGAAACTGCATTTTTTTAAACAACAATAAGATATTAACATTCGTGTATTTTCATTTTCTCCATATGAATAAAGTTCTTGAATAATAATAACTTTACTGCTGAGATTTTCAAGATCTCATTTTCGTGCAGAATTTATAATACATGTCGAGTAGACTTTTTTTCGCAATTGTGGCTGGTATAGAACAAAATTATAAGAACAAGTCGAAGTTGACTTATTTCATGATTTAAGCATTTAATTCAAGCACACAAACAAGCATTCTCACAATTACTTTGCATTTAATCGTTAGTTTATTTATTTAATGTTTGAAATGTTAACTATTTTTGTCGGTTAACTGTTCCTTTCTGGTGATTTGACGATTAATACAATAGTTGTATATCGTTTACATGTCTGGTCCTTCTCTTATTTGCGTGAGTGGTATGTTAAGGTGACGGTAGATGGTGCATGTAAATAATATGTAAATATCGATTAGTTTGAGCGTAATTTGTGGCTTCATTTATCTAAGTGTACATTACTCCGTGTCTGCCTGACTTCTTGATATTTTTTTTACTCAAACTATCTCTAGGCATGATTCGTAAATTTAATTTAGATCGACTGCAAGATTACTTGAATACTTTTTGTTTCGTAGTCCAGTAGTTTTATGAGTACTGTAGTTCTATGAGTAAGAAAAGGTAGCATATCATGATTTTTGAAGTTTCTTTTACATTTGAGTTCTCTTGACATTTGGTTTACAAATCGCAATACAGGACAGAGTTGTTGACTTTGTGAGCGAAACATTTCTCCTCAGTCTTGCTTCTATTCTTCTTGTAGATGTAGGTTCAGCTTGGAAAAATTTATGGTTTCATTGAAAATGATGCACGCACACTGAACATCATGTACAGAAATCGTTTAAATTTTGCCCTACATTTCCAAAAAGTTGCGCTAGAAACAAATCGTTCTCACGCTAGCATTTCAATCTTATTAGATGAAATACTATTTTTATCAAACAATTTTTTACCAATCTACTGTAGCTCTAAGATACCGTAGCCTGAGAAGCTCTATGCCTTCATTGCTGTCACAATACTGTATATTGTATTGAAAGTTGACTTGCGTTTGGTATTGTATACAGACACGGAGAATAATAGTTTCAAGTGGTGACTATTAACTCCCAAATGGCGTTGTCAATTTTCAGGCGGTTATTGTCAACTTTCAGGGGGTGAATAGCTGATTTCATGTGCTGATAATTCTCAGTTGATGATCATTAACTGGGAGTAGTCATTATTTTCTACTTTAACATACACTTCGATGCTTTTACCCGTGAATGTGTACTTATAATATCGTGCGTAAATGTCTAGAAATATGTTCACACTCTTTTATTACTTTTCATTTCGAGCTCGAATTTGCTGTTCATTAGGTCCTTTTTTAAATATGAATGCTGAATCTAGCAGCGCAACTCCAATGTGAGGAACATTTTATATTAGTGTTAGAGGGAAGTGCGTGCTGTAGTCGGAGCTACAAAACTACCTGTAGTGTTGTAGCGGGCTTAGACGACCCATTTCGTTCCTCGGAAGGTTCTATTTGTACTGAAAATTAATGATATCTAATTTCGCAAGTACTTGCAGTTTTCACATTTTTATGCGTTCATTTCGCTGCGAATCTGATTGTAGTCGTGCGCTTTTTGTCGAGACCATCAGACAACAATATTAGCTTATTACTGCAGTATTTTGTAACGATAGAATCGAAGTTTGAGGAAAAATAATACTCTGGTGACCATCTAAAGAAACAGTAACATCCAATCAATGAGGGGCAAACTCCTCTCCCTTGAATTATATGAATCACAGCCTATGCTCTAACTGTACTACCTTGTGTTAACAGCTCTAATTAATTCCTGGTATTCTTGCACAGAAGTGAAATATTTTCTCAACTTTGAATCGCATTCCCTCGGTTCTTGGCTACTTCATCATTTGAGCAATGGTGCCTGCGTTCTCTGCATAGCTACCTACTAGTCGTAGAAGTCGGTTGACAAGAGAACTTTGCATACTACTTAGCAGTGAGCTCTTAAACTCTCCAACTTGATACTTAACGAGGTTCTCGATGGTCCAAGATGCATGAAGGAGGGTCATTGTGCTTGGGAAAATGACCTTTAGATCTTTGCTACATAGCGAGCACTTGGCGATAAGCGCCGTGACCCCGTCCAAGTTGGGTCTTTATGCTAATTTTCAGTTTCATTTAAACGTTCGTAAGCCTTCACGTATATAAGACCTGTTCCTACTACGAATAATCTATCCATACACAGCGCCAAAGTTTTTGAGTTATCGGTACGTAATAATTGGGTGCATGGAATGAATGTGACAGTGAATTTAAAAATCGTGAATGAGGAATAGGGTGAATGTAATGCTTGAAACCTTGAATTTATGAGTTTTACATTGGAGAGCTTGTCTTTGTTCATCAAACTTGAATGTTAGTAACGTTTAGCTTGTGCTGGGGATTTAAAAAAAATTGTTTTTATATTGTCGACTTATTAACAAGTAATGAACAAACGCATATGACAAGGTTGATACGTTGAATTTTAGTTGAGTGTGTCACAAATTTGTGGAAAACAATACATAATTTTCATCTTGTGCTGTTAAATTTGTATATGAAACAAAAATTTTTTCTGAGTAACTGCAAAAAAAATGAATTCACATTATGAGATCTTAAATTTATATATCAAAACATCGTTTCCAAAATTCCGGGTCACTATAACCACAATAGTTACCGTATTTTGTGCCTTCTTAATTTCTATGTTTTGGAGCTACAAGTTGTGAATGCCCAAAAGACTTCTTGAATAACTAGTTTGTTGTCTAGTAAAACATGTTTTGTAGAAATAAAAATGGCCTTTTTTGAAACTGTATGTCTATATTATTGTTTTCATATATCTGTCATGTAACACATACAGTAGAACTGAGTTGCCAGAATTCATGCAGCTATTAGAACACACATTGAGAGCATAAATATGTACTTTATTTCATTTTATCTACGCAATGAGCATAGTTCAGTTCGTATCTTAATGTACAAGGATATACAGCAAGCATGTAATCGATTATTCATTCCATGTCCTAGAGTTACTTGTATTTTGAATATTCGATATACAGAATGCATTCCGAAAAGTAACTTAGATTTCTCAAAGAAAAATTAATATTGATATTAAAATAACAATAAATTCATAAATAATTTGCATGAAATATCCCACACGCACAGTAAAACTAGTGCAACAGTATTGCACACTTTTCTGTGGAGGCTGATGCAAAAAGACCTGCAGTATAATGGTTTCAGTTGCTCGTATGAATGATATTAATTTTGGATTAGTCATTCCCACCCTGCTTTTTCGTTCTGAAAGAAGACCTAGTCAGTCAGATCCAGTTGGTGTAAATGATCGCTATTACAGACGAAGTAATTAACGCTGATCAAAAATACGAGCAGAGTTAAAAATGAGACTCAGGTGTGTGAATGACAAATTCAGTAGTGAAGTTCCAATTCAAAACCTTTGCACAAATATACATTGCAAAGTTCCAAATTAAAATTTAAAACCACGTTTTAAGCTTCAAATAGGGAGACGTAAAATAGAACAAAACTGTTCGATAACAAACAAAATGAATTCCTACACCACCCAGCTGTGGTTGTTGCTAGGGAATCCCTACTCATCTTAAATACGTTCTTTTGGTAATTCGATGAAAAACTTGAACTTCCTCTAAAAAAGTCACCTTGCCTCACTGTCACCTCCCTTCTGCCTGCTGCGTTTGACTGGCCGTTGATATTTTATAACTAAACCCTAATAATGCCTGTGTATCTACTTGTTCCTCAGCTGATGAGGTGATCGGTGGACATGAAATTAATGGATATATATTACGCCTGATGCGCTTTCATTCAGGTAAATTTTTCAGCTTTGCTTGCCATGATGGTATCGTTTCCTGCACTTCAAAACGTATTCTCTAATGTGAAGATTTTTGAATGTTAATTTTGATCGCCTAATGTTCATTCCCCATTCACATTTTGCTTGACATTATAATTTTCATTACCATTCATGTTCTTGAGAGGCTGTTGTAAAAATTTTGGGCAACAGTGCATTTGTTCCAGCATGCTTGGTACCTGCTTTATTAATCCAGCATAATATGAACGTTCGTATACTAGAAAATAGTCTGAAACAGAGTGGATATCGGTAAAAATTGAAATAACTTATTATTGAAACTCTAATTTTAAATGAAAGTTCTTGATCCTTCTTGAACTCATACGTAGCTTTTAAAATATTGTTCACTATTTCTAGTTTAAAAGGGATGGTTTTCAAGCAGAATGCAATTGCTGTGGGAAGCACTGAATCACATGCGCCTCTTGTGATAAGTCAAGGTCTTCTATTCCTCTACTCGTAGTCTTTAGGGACGAGTGCGAGCTGGTACCAAATCTTACAGTTTTAGTCTACTAAAGCATAGTTAGCTTGGTCTCTTGATGTTTGTACGTACGATGAAAGGTAAGATTTTTGTTCTCAGATGAATGTCGAGTGTTCAGTTAGGTCCCATTTAATACAAAGCTGCAGTGCACTTATTGGCGTAGGTCAGAACTAAAGATATCGCTTACTGATTCTGAACCGATAAGTGAAATCTCATCGTAGCTTGAGTGTGAGCCCAAATACGAAACTAGAAAATTTTCAAATTCATCTACAGCCAATTCATGTGTGAAGCGAACATCAAAATATCAAAGTCATGTTGGAAAAGTTTTGCTTTCCCTACCAGGCATTAGTAAATGAAACGAGAGTAGTTAGCCTAAGCCTCTGACCGGGAGACAATAATTTTTATTACTGATCCTTCAGTATTTATACAATTATGTTTATGGACCTGGTTGTATAGGTGCGCTGGGAGGACTGTCAGTTTGAACTCCGCACAACACTCGACATGTGGTTGTCTGTACCTGCTGTCAAATCATGATGTTGAAAACCTGGATATTGTTTTTCAAAGTTCAATTAAAATTAAATAAATCTTAATTAGCTTCATCAGTAGACCTTAAAATAATATGTAAGTAGGCTACAATGATTGTTTTCAAGATTTGCTGACCCAAGTGAAGTAAACAATTGTAGGATGAATTATTTATCCCAAATAATGTTGATCTACCAACAATAAAGTAAGTATTCAAATAGTTTTTACAGAATATTGCATTCTGCATTCACAAAAACAAGCTATATAATTTGGAATGCAAGATTTTAAACTGGACTCGATTTTTTTGGAACGGCGCATTAAGACTTAAAATAAAAGCAAAGGGTTTTGCGTTCATTTTTAAAAAGCTTTTGTCGATGATAGTCTGAAAATCATCACATACTCTGAGTATTTTGATCAGCTTTGCACTGGACAAAATCAAATTTTACGAATTGAGTTTGAGCAAATTCATGCATGTATGAAAGCACAATGCTTGTTCTTTTTAAACATAGGTAAATTCAAACAAACTTTTAGCTTTAAAAAAACACAAAAGTATAGATTACAAACAAAAGAACGAACATTTCAGATGACTTTTTGTACGCTGCTTTATTGATGATTTTTTATTACTTCATTATAAATACCAAATGGCTTTGAATTGTGACATAATGTAATGCAAAAACTTGCTTGATTTTGCTCGGCCGATCAAATAATTTGCCAAGAGGTTGAGCGAAACTTTAATTCAGTTAAAAACCTATCAAATCTTTCGCACCAGTCAAATAACTTGCAAACAGAATTTACAAATACGGTGTTTGAATGAAAATCTGATAGAATGTCGAAGTGTCATAGATTTTAATCAATTATTGATGGTACCATGCTGGAATTATAAGAAGTTCCTTCAAGAATTGGTACTGGCTCGCTTGCTCTTGCGTTAGGTACTACATATAACTTAATACATTAGGTACTATAACTTAATTGTTGTACAAGACCTGTCACAGAATTTGAAAACCTGAAAACCAGGCAGGAATAAAGCTTAAGAAATGCATATATACATATAGTCTCTGATTGTCCTTAGAATAAACGCTATAATTATTATTATTACGCTATGTATAAAATTTACCCAAATATTCGTATTTCTAATTTTTATAATGAATACCCATAGTAAGCTTGCAAATTTTTTCCTGAATGTCTTGCTGCAAATTACTAGAAAATTATTCAAATTGAACTCGTATCACGCTAGTCGAATAAATTACCGGGATTAATTCTAATATCAGTATAAGATACTTAATTTGTGATGCAGAACCTTGATTATACCAATGAAGAGCATCAAAACTTATACTCCATTAGGCATTGGGCAGAGTGAGGTATTGCTCGATAATAAAATAATTTTCTTATAAATATTTACTGCGAAAAACTTTCTATTTAAAATGGTCAAATTTGCTAAAAATCAAAGAAAATATGCATGTAAAATCGCTGAGTTTATCAAGACTTCTCTGCACCTCTATTCTGAGTTTCATTCAGTTTAGGAAGTTTATCATGGATTTTGTGATTTTAAAAAAATGAAGTGAATATTGATACCAAGATTGTATTCTTCTGTTTATTCTGAAAGCTTCATAAATAAAAGAGCTGCTCTTTATAAAGCGCAATTTAAAAGTATATGATGGCATGTAATTTTGCAGATTATAAATTCTTAATACACAGCTTTTTATTCACGTTGTCTCACCTTTTAAAATCATTTCTAAAGTCTGCTCCATTCTTAATATTCTCGTCGTACAACTTTGAATCTAATAACAGTTCAAATAATCATAACTGAAAAGTTTTACTTCGGAATATTTTTAAATTCCTTGGTGTTTCATAGCAGATTACGTAAAATTTCGAAACAATGCAGGGCAAACCAATGAATCAGAAATTTACTTGCTTGTTTTATTTGGTATTTTAATTACCATCTTGCTCGTGCTTGAAAATGTTCGGTCTCTTATTCAACAACATGCCGTGTTCATAATTTTTCGACGAAAGTTAACAAATGTTTTGAGTTTTCCTCTTTCGAAGCTCAGAATTACCAAAAACAAACTCATTCATACCACAAAAGAAGAGCCATGCTAATGGAGGGAACTTCCCCCCACTTCCTGTTATGCCTCATTTTCTTGTCAATAGTTAAGGAAAATGTGTACTAAATGGTAACTCTTTTAATAAAGTCATCTCGGAATTTGTTACGTTTCATTTACTCCGACTGACTTCCTGAGTTTCATACTAGTTAATGTATTCTTCTTCCAAACAACTTCAGGCATTTTATACTACTTGAACATGTGTAACGACTTGGAAAAATGCAGATATTTATGACCCTGTCAGAACGTAGTCATTTTTGTAAGTGCCTACTAAACTAAGACGACTTAATGATAGTCAATATTTCATATTTGGAGTTATGTATGATATTAACCAGTGATAAGCTTAATAATATATCTTGAATGTATGGGATATCTTCATTGATATTTAGAACAACGAACGTTCAAATCTGTTCATGAATTGAACTAAAATAATAATCCTGCTTAGTGAATACTCCATGAATGTGAAATAAACTGAACAGTAGAAGAATAAGAAACAGAGTGAACCAATGATTTTAGTTGAAATTTGAGTTAAATTCGAAAGAATGTAAGCACACAGATCCTTTCAGCTGGTATTTCAGCATCGTGTGATGGTTGTATGACATCTGGAGAAGACGATGACATTTACAACACCAACGACCACGTAAATACTTGATTATCTTTTATTTTTTAGGGCAGCGAGTTGTCAGACACAAAATATCAGCTTCCATGAAAATTTAATCAGTTATGGATTATTACCTTATACAAGAAATTACTTACAACTGGAAATATTTGTAGAACATTCATATACAAATTATTGTGACTAAATTATTCGTAGACTCAGCAGTGCAGTTGGTGCAGTCAATATCCAACACGTCAAAATTGTTAGTTACTATACATAAACAAATTCAAAACGAATAAAATTGGGATGGTTTTTATATTCTTCTAGTACAATTTCAAATTTGACATGATAGTGCAGAAAAAATGAAACATAAGCCTTCTATTAACAACAATGTGTAACTAACATTCCAAGACGCATCCGGCGCACAAATAAGTGATAACTTTACATCATAAGTAGACTACTATTGAAATTTTTAGAAAAACTGAATTCAAGAGAAATGTGTAGAAAATTCTAAATGAAATCTGAAGTTGGGCAGGTGTAATAAAGGTCCTCATTCATTGTTTGACAAGTGATGGATGAGAAGCGCAGTATATCATTCCTTAATTATGCAAGGTGGCCATAAAGTCTCTTTACCATTTCAAAAATTTATTATAATGCAATTGATGAAATATTTTATTCAGATTTTTTCTATTGTATTCAGTGTTTATTAAAGTTTTTAATCACGTTTTGCATTTGTGTGTTTCAGGGATCCTGTTTGTGTAAGAGGTGCTGTTAAAACTTTATGAGAGACTTTTATAAGAGATATTATGAACACCCTGTATTAATGTGGAGTATAAATAATTGTCAAAACGCACCAGAGAGCATAGTCTTGCACTTCATAATCGAAGGTTTGGCAATAGGAAAGTTTAACTCCAATTAGATATATAAATTCCAATCATTGGAGGCACAATTTGTCAGTTCAAATCGTGGCAGTGAACTGTTAGTCGAGCACGTTATAGGCATCAATATGAAATTTCGGATCGTAAGATCAGAAACATTGTTCAACAGCAAAGAAAAACCCTCGAATGATTCAATCTTCACTTTATAAACATTTGAAGTCGCTGGGACAAAGGTGTGTAAGAACACAATAAGTTATTACGAAACGAATGCTCCGTTCTCGAATACCAAGAAAGACACCATTGTTGAAACCTACTCGCGTAAAAAATCGTCTCAAATTTGCCAACGATCATTTGGAGGAATCTACAAACTTTTTAGAACACTGTACCATGGCCTGACGAGACGAAGATTGAGTTATTTGGCTGGAATGGTGTTAGTCGCACGTGGAGAAAAAAAGACTCTGCCTATGATCCCAGCTATTCGAACCGAACTGCAAAGTTTGTAGGAGGTATCACAATGGTATGGAGCTGCTTTGTTATCTGTAGGTACTGCCAAGATTCATGTTTTTGAAGGTGTAGTGAATAGAGCTATGTATCGCAAGATTCTTGACGATAATCTTTTGGTGTCTGCAACGGACCTGAATTTGCCGAAAAGATGGACCTTTCCAAAGGAAAACGATCCCTAAGATACTGCTAAAAAGGTATCATATTTCAGCGGAATAAAATGAAAAGGATGCAGTCGCCAAGTTAGTCACCAGACCTTAATTTCATTAAAAACCTCTCACAACAATTAATATTAAAAGTTCAGAAAAGAGATCCAAGATATGTAACGGATTTAAAAAGTGTGCCATGAAGAATGATCAAAAATACTTACAGATGTTGGCAAAAACCTTTAAAATATCTATCCTAAGCGAAAATAGACCACAAAGCCAATACTAACAAATACTAGCTAGGCTTCATTGTGTATCAGATATATTTTGACATATTATTTCAACAGTTTTGATAATTCATTATTAGTGTTTTTTTCTTATACAGAGATTTTAAACTTGCATTCGGGTTACTAAAATTGCACATGACGAATTTGTGTTTGATTTGGATTTGTACAGGGTGCAGTAACGTAACTTCCTTTTTTAAAAGGAACTTCCTTGAAAAAAAGGAAGTTATGTTGCCACACCCTGTATAACCATAGTAAATAAAACTTCGTGCTAACGTGTTAGATATGTACCGCGCTTACTGTATCCTGCAATTGTTGATATTAAAACAGATGTACGTGACACTTAAAACGTACTGATGCCAGAAATTTTAGTAAATTGTTTTACAATAATTCAGGTGGTCCCTTCGTTAGTTATTTCGTTAATTTCTTAATAATTTTCTTGATTGTAAAACTTTTCCTATGGGTTGGACTTTCTACCGTGACACGTATTCTATGTAACTGTAGGTTATATCATACGAGTATCTACGGGGAAGATCCCTAACAATCGGTTACCTCCCTATGTGTGTACACATTTGTCTTTGAAACTTGACTCTTCTTAGGATTATATTAAACAAGAATGAGAAAGAAGACAATACGTTACTCACCAAAGGGATATGCACTCCGGACAGCGGATAAGAGAAGAAGAGCTTCAGGAAATCAAAGGGACACAGACCGTCATCACCTAGGACGAGATGTAGAAGATGAGACAGCAAGGGGCACTCATGACCAAGAAAGAATAAGAGACATTGATGGAACACAGGATGCAGAATACTGAGTGCAATACAATGAGTAACAAAACTGTGTGGTTCTACAGAGAAATGAAAACGTGAAAGACGTCTAGTGCGCGCAGTATCTGAAACAAAACAATGTAGTTTTTCGAGGACAGCAATGAACGAATAACATATAACGCACGAAACACAAGTGGCAAACAAATTCAATTTAACACTCAAATGAGTTCGTTCAGTTTTTTTCAGAAGAAACTCAGCTGCCTCATTGTCATCTAACAGACACAATTTACATCATTTGGATAGAGTTTTAGGAATAAGCCAATAAGTTCTTCATTATTTTAATAAAAACTTCACGTTTCAGGCATCTTCAATTTCATTTTCAATTTTAGGCAGTTTCAATTATTGTAAAGTATCAGGCATTTCAATGTAAACATTTTCCTTTCAGTATCCCCAGAGAAAGAAATCAGGAGCACTTAAATCTGGAAATCGAGGCGGCCACAGTACGTATATCACCAAAACGAGAAATTATTCTGTTTGGAAAAATTGCTTTTAACATTTGCATTGTTTCTTTCGCTGTGTGCGCTTTAGCTCCATCATGTTGGAAAAAGGTAATCTCTGTGTTATTATCTGCAATTTCAGCCACACCATACTGTTACTTTAGCTGAGTGAAGTGGACGTTCATGAATTTCTTTTGGATTTCTGAAGCCCAGGATCTGCAATTTTTCTTATTAAAAAACCATTGAAGTGAAAATGTGCCTCATCAGTCATTTTTAAATTTTTACAAAGTTTTCATTTTCTGCAAGCTGCAGAAATCTATTAGCAAAATTTAATCGTTTGTGGTAGTCCGTAGGATAAATTGATTGAGTTAATTGAATTTTATATGGATAATATTTAGATAGAAATGAGGTACGTGACATTCTCAGTTGAATTGAACGTTTCCTAGTTGTTTTGGGTCGATCAGCAACACTCGTTGCAACAAGCTGAATTGAAGCACCAGTTCGTATGGTCCGTGGCTTGCCACAACGTTGTCTGTCTGCTGTTGTCCCAGTTTCTCTAAATTCAATACCAGTTTTTTATACACTTCTTCAGAGGACTTCTTTCAATACCATTAATATTCTTGTAATTCCTCTGAACTACAGTAACCGAACAATTACATCGGAAGTAAAGTTCCACTATTTTTGCTCGTTGTTCTTTTGCGTAGCAATTCATTTTGGGGATTGATTTTATGAATTTTTTGCGTAATATGTTGTGATTGTCGTTAGACTTGATACGCTGGTAGAAAACTTTGAAATCTCCTCATTCATTCTGAATTAACCAAATCTTTTTACCATTTGTAATTTTTTAGCTATAATTGTCTCAAAAAGGTACCTTACTTATGGGCCACCCTGTATATTTAGCACAGACAAAAAATTATAAATATTGTTTCCGTTTTGTCAAACTTCGTTACTCTAAGAACTGAATTTATGGTTTTCTGAAAGGTTTAATATCTTGCTTGAGTTTCTCTTTACTCTAGAAAAATTAGGGGATAATGAAAAGCCTTCAGGCAGGACGAGCGCGGCGTTTGACAAAGCGACTTCAGAAAAAGATTGGTTCAGCTCCGCGTGGTAAGAAATGGATGATCTATGCTGTCAAGAAAGAAATAACGGTGACTTATACTCCATTTAATCCTAGATTAAGGATGATTCTAGCTATTATTTCTCTGTAGAAAAAAATGACATAGTTTTAGGGATATTTCTTCAGCGAATGGTGGATCTTTTAAGCCCAGACATTTTCCTAGTTCGAAAAACTCTGGACCACTTAAAGACAGGTGGCACTTTTCAGTTTCTTACGTAACTCCTTCAATTGACGACAACTTCGACGTTTTTATTCAGTCTCGAGAAATATGCTCTGCTCCCGGCGATAGCGGAAATCCTCCTAAAATACTGAATACGTTCGAGGAAAAGCCCAAAATGGCAACGACAGAACCGAGCGGATGAGTGAGAACGAGACTATTCACAGGTCTCCAGGTGGAATCCGTGGTTAAATTGCGTGACATCAACTGACAAATTGCCTGGTCTCAAATACCAAAATGGGACTTTCATGAAAATTTGTTATCCAACTCGATTGTTGTTAAATTACAACTAGACAATAACATATTAATTGACATTTTTCCAAAAACTATTTATAGATTCAATGACGTTGTAAGTATTAACCAACGTCAGTGCAGATTTAAGAATTAAAGCTTCATCATTTATTTTTTTCGTCCATTCTAATAAGTTTCAGATGCTTGTTGTCATGAGTGTCATAAAATAAGTGATACTTGGTCATGACGTCAAGCTCTTGGAAATCCAAACAAGGATCACAGAATAATTTGTTACAACACTAGACGAAAAAATAATTTGGAAATAAATTTTCTTTCAATACTTCACATACTATTCAGCTGTTTCTGTAATTGTATTGCATATTATTTTCCAACAAAAACTTTGAATTAACTAGCACAAAATAGAAGACAGTTGAGCGAAACTTTATGTGCTTTTCGTGATTTACGTTCGAATATACGCATATAGACAGAGTTTAGTGCAATTTTTAATTTTTATGCAAAGAACATAAGGCTATACCCTTGCTTTTTTTCGAAAATGTTTGAATTTTTTCCTTTCATTTCCACAGAAGTGCATTAGAAAGCACGTTAGATCATAAATTTTTGTTTAAAAGAATCAGAAATGCAACATTTTTCAATTTACCACACCGTACTTTTTACCAACCAAAGTTTGAGATTCGCTAGCACAAAATCAAAGACATTTGTGTGAAAACTGGTGCTTTTTTCGTGAGTTACGCACGAATATATGCATAAAGGTGTATTTTCACAGAATGTCGTGTCATTTCGAATTATAGTGGAAAATATCAGAAGGGTATAGCCTCACGTTTTTTACAAAAATTGAATGAAAAAGAATCCTCATTTATTTACAAAAAAATTGATTAGAATTGCACTAAGAAACTCATTAGGTCAGGGATTTCAGTTTGAGACGGTTTGCAACGCAACATTTTCAATGTACTTGAACGCATTTTTACCAACAACAGTTTTGGATTCGAAAGCAAATAATCAAAGACAGTTGTTCAGAAACTGATGTGTTTTTCCTGATCTACATACAAATATTCGCATAAAGACGTATTTTCATAGAGGTTCCTGTAATTTCAAATTTAAGTGAAAAATATCAAGTGGATATAACCTTACGTTTTTTTCCATAAAATACATGAAAAATCATTGTCATTTTTTGTGCAAAAAACTTATTAGAAGTACATTACAAAACATCGGGCAGAGATTTCTGTTTAAAACGGTTTGACCACAACATTACATAGTGACTAAATAGTTGTCGTGGAAATTGCACGGCTTGCATTTGATTAATATGAAATTAATATAAAGACTGATGTATATAAGATTTACGACTAATTATTGTGTTTTTACACGGCTATTTTTCTTCAATATATGTAACATCAATTTTGCATCTTATTTACCAATAGCATGGACGTGTAGGAGAAAACTAATAACGGGAAAACAATGTAGTTTATAGTACTCTGGTGTCTATGGTATCCAGAATACAATGCTCATAATACTTATACTGTATACCTGTTCTAATTTCAGTCGAATTATTTTTCTTCAGTAATTTATAGGAAGTAATAGGACAGACACATATAGTTGGAGAGAGAGTGAAAAATAGAGTGATACAGAGAGAGGGAGACACACTGTGTATTATATAATAGTAGTGTGTATGCCTATTATAAATGATGGGTTTTGATATCACGCATTTGAAGGAAGAACTTCAAACAAAAGATTTTCAGACTTAATCAGAAAGTTTTCGAATTTAACTCCAGCAGTCAAGAATCTGTATACCTGAAAGTTTACGGATTCAACTACCAGTATTTAAGGGAGACTCCCATTGTAATAACATAGAAGAAATTACGCACACAAAAATATATAAATTTATTTATTTATTTGAAGAGACTATTGGAGTTTTATAGCATAGTGTTGATTACGAGCATATTAAATAAATAATAATTGGCCTCGTCAAAATTCACACAAAATGTATGCATGGCTTTCAAATATGTTAAATCTCAAGGCAGTCCTCATTTCATTTAACTAAAGCGTGATGTGGTCTTTATCTGGCGTTGAAATGAAAAGCGTTAGTCAAATGCAAAACTATCATTATGTGCATCACACATATATACGAGTGTAGTTTATTCTACACGCAATGAAGGCAAAGTTGAAGCTCCAATTTTAAAGTAGACCAGTTTTATTGTGGATAAGCTAAAATAGAAATACATTTTCAATTTCTTGTTGATGAGACGTTTTCGGGTAAAATTTCTCTGCATAATTGAATATTTACACCTCTGAACCACCCCCAATTCCCAGTGAACTTCCCATTGTGGTAAGTCTAACTTTTCAACATCGAAATTTATTATAATTTTTTCACTTAGGACTATCGAAAGCCAGAGAATACGGGCCACAAAAAAGTCAATTACACCCTATCAATTGGCCAATGAACTAATCAAAATGACTTTTATCATTAACCTCAAAAGTCTGAGTCTAATTGGGTTCTACATGTCAGCAGTGTCTGTTTCAGACTTTAGATCACTTTTCATAAACATCAACTATCCATTAATAGAGAACTCAGAACAACAATTGAATTTTCTCACAGCAATACGAGCTTTTGTGGTGCAAAGTCAAAAGCTGTGATATACAAAAATATTCTACATTGATAGTGTTTGTAAAGTATTAACTTTTTCTTGTCGTAACTAAAAGGTGCCTAAATTTTCTCATGAAACTCACGTTTCTCTAATGTGTCATTTAATATAACTCATTAATATTCATTTTGATGATTGAGTTGTGTAGTTTCTTTATTATTCTGTTATTATTACTTTTGTTCAATTTAGCATACAGACCACTTAGGCAGTGACGATTCTCTAAAGCTAGCATGCATTGAGCAATTACTGAACACCTCGAGTTTCCGCAGAAAAATAACGTGAGGTATATCAAGCTTATAAATCAAATGGCAGCATACAATATTGTTCCCCTGGAGAGGTAGAAGAAGATCGATTATGACAGGAAAAAGGAATAATTGAACATAATTTTCCATTAAATCTGACGATGTGAGCTTTCAGCATGGGCAGTGGAGCCCTAAAATGAAGCTCTTATATCTTCGTTTGGTGTAAGCTCAAGGCAGTGATTCCGGCAGATGATAAATTTTGGCACCATACATTGGCTTGCCAACATGGCAACATTTCGCTACACTCCAGCGATCATATTTCATTGGCTCTATCGTCGGCTCCCTTTCCGTTCCTCGACCCTTTTTGCCATCAAGTTTTTCTCGCTTGGGAAAAATGGGCAAAATTCTAAACCAAGCAGTCTGTGGAGGCCACTCGTGGCTACTGAAGAGCCCCTTCAGCTGCTGTGTTTGTTTTCCCAAAATTCATTCATTCTTCCTGAGCTCGCATCTTTGCGCTGCTCCCGAAAATTCATTTCTATTTCAAAAGCCGCATTTCGAACTGAAAATAAAAACATTCCCAGACTTTTGAGCACACTAGGATATGACAGTTTTTCAATAGTAATAAGAGAACAGGAAAGCTTTAGCCTTAGCCTTTTGTATATATACTGTAAGGATGCACATAAACATCTTTTGTCGAAATGATAAACATTTTTGTTCGTCAAGCTTATCATTAACAACATTTTTCTAGATCAATTTACAGGCTTTTTCGGAATCTAAATTTTGCATTTAACTGTTTAATAAGAGTAAGTATGATCTTTAAAACTATTTCACAGGGTTTTCAACAATTTTGAAACGTTTTAAACGCTCTCAATTGTTTTGTACAATTGTGTTCATTTAATTAAAATAAACTATTAAAATCCATCATCCCCAATAATTTTAATCTCTTAACCTAATAGCGTAACAAAGATAGTAATTCATGATCAGAACTCTGAGATATTAAGTTCGTTTCATCCCACGTATGAGAGGCAAGTCCATTAAGTGTATTAAATTCCGTTCGAGTTTATTGGATATCATTAATTTGAAAGAGCATTAGTTTGCTTAGCAGGTAAATCTTCACCCGAGAAACTTTAAGTAAAACTGAGATCTCAGCGACGAAAGACGGAAGCTAAATTGAAAATATTTCTCTCGTTCAATTTTAAGAAGTGCTTTTAGTAACAAATATGATTTTGAAGAGCCTGGTGAATATTCAAGTAAGCGTGATTGCTTATGAAGTTTTAGAGTCAAGTTAGTAGAAGCTTTTAAAAATCCACATTCAGTAACAAATTCACTTTATCACACTTGTGCATTCAACTGTTGATCACGTACCAACTGGAAGTGAATACATACTTGATGAGTAAATGAGGCAAGGAATTCTATGCACTCTTCTTAATCCTGTTCAGAGTTGTACATACGAGCGTAATTCACGATTCCGTTTATCCCTCCCCCCGGGATTGAATTGCTCACTAATGGGCTTTCAAACTTTCACAAAGATGCAATCTCTGCAATTCTCAAGCATGCGTGATATTCTGTTCTAAGACTGCTGTGCGAAATATTTCCTTATAGCAGAAAATACTTTGAGCAAACATTAGGCTTATAGATAAATGGTGAATCTTTTTCATGAAGCTCATACTTCTTTCTCGATAACTCTTTAAACATTTGTGTGATCACTAACGCATACTTGTTTTAAGTTTTCAGTTGACTTCTGACCTCAAACTTCTATAATTGGTAGTTTACGTTTCAAATTTACCAGTAATTTCTTTCAATTTTCTAGTGAACGTTGGTTGGATGATGCCAGAGAAGGCTATGAAATTCAGGTCCCCAGAGTCATCGTCATCGCTGCACGTAGGTAATAATTTTTAGAGGAAATCATTTTTGTATAGGATAGTTTGCATAGGTTACTCCCTTATTTTTTTGAAAAGAATCTCCTCGGTTTGGCTCCCATAAGGTACTTGAAATAAGAAGCATTACAGGAAGAAAGATTTCTCACTCACCAGTGCAAGTATTTTTCAAGTTAATATTGAACCTCAGTCTGTTGGCTGACAACTGGACAAACTCATCGCTTTGCTTCCAGAAAGACTGGTGAGACCATTAGTACGGCAAACATAGTATATACTGGGCTTGCTGCATAAATACTCGGATCACACGCACATTCATCCACTTCCAGGCTGATCCTACCCCTGATCCCTAGATGATCTTCATCGAAATAAAAGGCTTCGTTTAAATTTAGAAGGACTCCCAGGAATGAATAGCTAGATGCTGCATCAGAGCCAATCCGCCCTCCTCAGAAGATTATTGCTAAAGTTTCTACACCGAGATTTGCGCTGCTACTAGTTTCGATATCCGAGCTGCTTGTAGAAATAGAAAAGTTTCCGAGCGTTATCATAAATTACTAGAAAAAATGAATGAAGATTTCATTCAGTAGCGTTGCCTCTAAAATTCAAATAGTTTTGTTTGTGCACTTTAAATACCCTTATTTATGTTTATGTACGTAATTCCCTGGACGAAATTGAAAGTTCAACATGCTTCTTGAGTCATGTGAGAATGTTACTGGAAAGGAAAATATTTGTTTAGAATATTAAACGCTGCAGCTGTTGCATTATATGTTTCATATCTTCATTCTACGTAACATTTAAAGTTGAATACTTTTACATGAAGAAACATCGAAATCTAATGATTTATTGAAGATTTACAGTGTACTTCCCTTTTCTCCTTCTACACATCGCTAAACATTTAATCAAATTGATAACGTTTCCGGGAAAGTAGAATATTTTGATTATTGGCGCTCTATTGTTATTAGCAATATCCATGTGCAATTAAACAATAATTTTTAAAAATGAGACAGAAACATGAACTGACTGATATGCCATTTAGTGTACAAACCTCAAAAATCATGGAGGCACAAGCTTAGTATCCTAAACAGGAATAATTTTCCATAACTTTCGAGTTGATAATGAGAAGCTAAAACTTTGTATGCATAACGTTTTGTAGATTTACAGTTGAATACGCTTGGAGAACAAGAAGTAAATTTAAAGTAGCAAAATTTTGACGAGATTTTATAGAATAGAATAAAATAGAATAAAACAATAGAAACCAGTCGTTTGGCCCATTCTTGAGTTGATATCCAAGTCCCATGCCGTCTGCATGGGAAGTGCAGGGTTGGAAATGATAACCAAATTAATAAACCAGGTAATAAGTGAGAGCATGAGCTATACACAAAATGGTGGTCTGACAATGCAGAAATATAAACTCAGTTGGGAATGTAAAGTTGGAATTCCTTGTCAAATTGTGAAAGGAGAGCATGAATTCTTTATAGGGTTGCAGACAGGGAGTAAAAATAACTAACTACGCTCAGAGTAAACAAATTGTATCAAGGGATGCAGAACAAAAGTAATCTACTGTAGATTGAAAATTAAAGTAGTAAATAGGTTTGAACTAAAAGATAGTCGTCGCCGTGGTATCGGATCGTTGTATTTGAATCCAGTTTGAAATCATTGATCAGCTTCATGTTATTTTTAGGAACCTGAAAAGAACATCCATCAGTTTATGGCAGGTTAATTCACAGATTAGTCAATACTTCCAAGTACATTTTAGATATGAAGTGATATTTAGAAATTGATATCATATGGCTCAGACTATATGCCAGGGGAGGCTGTGTTGATTAATTAAAAATAAGTGATAACACCATTCTCTCTTACTTCCCCTCCTTTATTAGAGAAGGAAAATGTTCTTAGAGACAAGATGCATTACTCACTGACGAAGAGGCTTCACAGAACTCTTGCTCCTGCAATACATAGAAAAACAAAACCTTTTTTATAAAACCTCTTTCCCCAGCACAAATCTGTTAACTGATTAACTGATATAAGGGTTAAATACTGCACTAACACATCTTCTAACTGACTAACTGATATAAGGGTTGAACACTGCATTTACACATCTTTTTTTGACTGACTGACTGACAAAAGGGTTGAACACTGCATTTACACATCTTTTTTTAACTGACTAACTGATATAAGGGTTGAACACTGTACTAACACAGATACAAAGATTACCATGTTAGCACACGGCGTCGGGATCAGTTCTTATTAGATACTAAACGTAAAAGTCATATTTTAACAGCAAAAATCCTAGTAAGTTTACAAAACTTCATTTAAAGTATTTTAACTTTAAATGTGTGGAGTCGTCAGTCTGTGTACACTTCTTAACTGTTGAAATTCAAAATTGGTTCAATTTTTCATATGAATCAATTTGACGAGTGATCAAAGCAGTTTCGACTGAATCACAAAGACCAGGGTCGAAAACTATCCAATGTTCAAATGTCAACACGAATAAAGTGAAAGCACTCGCTTTAATGTTAATTGGAATGTTAATACAAGTAAAAAACAATGTAATAACAAATATGAGTCTTCAGGATCATGTTTGCTTATAGTGTGCAGATGCCCTCCATTTGGAGGGCAACTGCGATTTTCCCATATTACTTTTTGCTTAATGAAACGAAGGATAAAGAAGTGAAAATGTAACTGAATTCTAAGAATGAGCTTCTTCATTATCTTCAAACGTGAAATCCCAAACTCCATTTGTTATCAGTGTTAGTTTTCTGTCACACCATAAAAATTTAATCAAAATTATTCCTACTTATTTAGCAATTTAGTGTGACTAATTGATATTGATAACCAGAATGAGAAATTTGTCTTCAGTAAAATCTCATTAATGTTTATTTAAAATGACTTTCATTGCAAACCAGGCACTATTCAAGGTATGAATGCCAATATTTATTTGCTTGCTAGGGCTGTGGAATTTGAGTTCTATAGGGAACTCCCGTCACCCTCTAGGACGTGTTCGGTGGTATGCAGCGTCAAGTTCAGAAATGTCTTTAGGTCTGTGCAGAACACTTCGAGTATTTTCAGTAGAAAAACCTGAAATAATTACAGTATTATTTGAATTAAAATATTATTTTAACCGTCAACTTCGGCATTCTTTCAGACATCGTGCGTTAACAATGCGAAAATTCCTAAAAATTGTAGGAATGTTTTCTATTAATTTGGTCTGTTTTATGGGGATCTCAGATTTTCTGGTGAAATGAAACCATTTGGACTACAAGTAAAATTTTGGGCATGTATTTTTTTAGTTTTTTTTCATTACCTTGTTAGTACGTGCAGCAATAAAATCAGAGTAAATAAAACGTGAAGCTCAATCTACGTAGACTTTTAGCATCCATACTTGTATCACACGTGTTTTTCACGCATGAAGAAGACGTTCACTCTCATATCTTCCTTCTGGAGCGATTTATGAGCTCAATGATTTTATTTTTTTTTAAATCTCTTCAATCGACTACGAGACAGTGAAAGCTGTTGTTAGTACCGAAGATTGAAATATTTGACATCGATATTGTCCGGTGAAGAAAAAGAACAAAGTCGTGCTTAAAACTACGTGTAGGCCTTCGCATTTCTCATGAACGAGATTTCTATATCTCTTGTTAAACCGTTGAAAATTTTAGGAAGGAAATACACATGAAAACCATTTAACTTAGATCAATAAGGACTTTACAGTTTAAACATTATGTTCGGTAATACACCTATATAAACATTTCTCGTAAAAACATTGAACGAAATGCGGAAACAACGCATGTACCAGTAATTCTGTGAAGGAAAATCACATCATTAATTCGATAAATAGAAAGAACAAAGATCCAGTGTGTCTTTTAGAAAAAACTCGAGTTGATGAATAGGTATGGATTATTTTTCCTGTGTTTGTTATTTTACTCAATGCAGATGTGTGTTCATAATTGTGAAGTATTAAATATAAAATCCTGGTTGAAAATGAATGATGCTTGTCCGATCCACTACTTTTTGTTTTTTGTATTTCCTGCAAGTCATGTTATTGGACAACAGTTACTGAATGTTCCGAGTACTTGAACACGAACAAATGCTTGTGTCCGATCATCAAATGCTGAAGTATTCTACTCGTAATTGTTCACCGAATGCAGAAGGAAAAATCTAACGTAAAGTTGGATGAAAGTAAAATAAATTGGAACTACTAAAGTAATATGAGTAGAAGCTGAATGCATTTGTTTGTTCAAGTTAACCGGAAACGAAAAAGATTTTTAAGTAAATATTTGAAATAAAATTAATGTTAAAATAAAAATTGAAAGTTACAAATTCAATTTACGTATTGTAAAGACATTTTCTTCCCATGATATTTGTTTACAATTTTTAATTTTTAGGTAGACTATAAGCGAACTCTGTTGAAATAGGAAACTTTCACTAATGATATTTATGCTGAATATGAATACAACATTTTTAGCCCGAAAATTCCTACGATGAAGCTCACTGAAATGAAATACGAGAAATTAATAGTAGATAGACTGGTAAACGAGTGCATCTTGCATGGCAACACTACATGCAGATATGTTTTTTTCTTTCGTATGAGGATGAAAAATTAAGCTAGCGACTAAACTAACTGTGAAACATTAGCAAGGAAATGTCTACTTAATATGATTGTACTTATTCTTCCATTGCTTTTGAATTTTATCTAAGTAGTTTCAGTTTGCATATTTTGTGAATTTCTGCCAAAGTTCAAGTAGGTTCAAAATTTTTTCTAACTCTCAATCAAATTAAGTAAATGCATGAACTCATATGCCTTTCACATCCATGATCATAAATTTGTGAACCTGATATTCAACCTATTTCCATGGACCTATTTTTCATTTGTAAATGCTGTGTCGTTTTAAATCATGAAACTCCGTTCAAAACTATTTAAAAATTGAATCACCAAAAAATTCAACTCGTCTACTTGCATTTCTTGTTAGATTAGAGACCAATTAAAACAAATACCCATATAAATCATTTTTATTCTACCTAACCAATATTACTCATATATCAATAATTTTGAAAGCTATTTAAAATCTGTTTAATACTCTTGATAAACTGAGAAAATATTTATTTCTTGAAGACGCCGCTTTTCAACCAAAGCTCATTATTGCCTCGAAGTGCACAACTTTCATGCTTGTTTTTTTTTGACCTAAGAAGTTTTCTGTAGCAAATGAACCAAGCTGAAAGACAAAATCTTGTTTATTTAGCATAGCTAATGGATTATCTTGAGCTGAAATGGAAATTTTAGTTTTAGAGTTTCGGAGTATAAAAGTTTGCAATTAAAAATTGTTTCTGAATTTTATACGTAGAATTTCAAAACACAAGTTAATTCCAGGACAAAGTCCTTGCCAATATTAAAGTTCAAGAGAAATAGTGCATTAGGAATTCATCGGCTGAGAACGTTTGTTTCCTATTAGAACTTAATTTGAAATATCATAGCAGGGTTCTGAAGCCTAAACTTGAGAACTGACATAAAATCAATCTATTCAATATAAACTAAAGATACTTCTGAAAATTTAACTTTGGTCCTTACAGAGATCATCTACTTTAGAATAATGTTTTAAATGCAAAATATATTCATACTATCAACTATTATTAATCAAGGGCATTGTTTTTGTTGGATTTTGACTAAAACATTTTCCTCTGCAACATTTATTTCCGGACGACTACTAATAAACGAAAAGACAGGACAACTTTTCTCATCAGGGCTAGCCACTTTCATATTTTATTGTCCCATAAATCGTAGCGTGTTTCTTTAGTTTTAAAACTGCTACCTGAAATTAATTTAGAATTTACGGTAATGCTAAGAATTCAGCATGAATCATTTGAGTTTAATTTTTGCGTTGCCGCTCCACTTGCTTGTTTTTGGGCGTCCGGAATTTAGACTCTCAAGACGCTGAGGCGCTGAGGAACAATACTTCCGACCGACTCCGTCAAAATTGAAGTTTAATCGCGACGGCGTCTCCCTCTATTTGCATTTTACTTCGCTTAAACCCAACTCATTCTCGAGTTTGGGGCTTAATTACTTTTGAACCTTCTCGCGCCCGCACTTTTAGCTCCCGAAATGTCGTCGGAAATTCAATACTATCAGGGTGGCGGCAGAAACACAAGCAGTGGTTGCTTTATTATCACGAGCTGCTTGCTCATGAAACCGTAGTTGACATTGGCAGCATGTAGGGGGCATTCACACATGAATAATGAACCAAACTCTATGCAAATGATACGTCGCTCAACCGTTTAATTGCTCACGCCCAGGAAAGCGTAAATGGATATAATTCATGTTGATGAGAAACTTGGAATGTTATTGCTTGAGCGATTGTCTGGCGTACGATATTATAGTATTCGAATCACTTTGATAAGATCTGATTATTATTTTCTGTGCAGTACAATGAATAAGTAAATTGTAGTCCTCCTAAAGAAGTACCTCAATAGCATTGTGTCTCACTTCCCATGCTGTTTAATGAATTTATTCAACAATCAGTGAGTTATGAAACGTGTCAGACATAAACAACTTAAAAAAACTACTTTACTCTACTCTTTATAGTTTTAGGCACGGAAATCAACCTATGATCCATTGAAAATGATTTTGAGCCATAATCTATTCAAGACTAAAGCTATATTTAACTCCTTATTTTACATAGAGTCTAAATTATTAAAGCACTGTTATCTCGTGTTCATTAAGACATACGCAAGATTCCGGAAGCCAATAAATGTTGCCTTGCTGGCATTACATGCTGGCACCCAAACAATATATCATTCTACATTTCTGCACGTGATGCATAAGTGACAGAATCAAACTATCATTGACTAAAGCTTCACCGTGTGAGTAAGGGATAAAATTAAAATACGTGCTCGAATAAGGAAATTGCCAAACTGTACAGGAAAACTGAATGGACTGAAAAACTATGGCCAGTTTATCTGCAATATTTAATGTCGAGGTTTTTTTTATAGAAATTAAGCGCTTTTAAAACATATTTTGCACTAATTTACGATCAAATTCAATATTTATTGTTTTGCGGGTTTTGTGATCAGTGTATTTGGATTGTGATGTCTGAGTGATAATTAGCAAGTTTGAAATGTAATTTAAAAGCTCTGATCAATTCATGGCATCCTTCAGTAAAACTTCAGTTTAAAAGTAAGACTGCATTAAATTTTTTTCAGAACAAGTAATCATTTTCGATTTTTATACCAGATAAGTTTTCGTTAAATTCCACAATATGAAATCATTTCAACCCTACAACATCGCTTTCTAACAACGTAGTAATGCAACAAGTAACTATATATTCCGATATTTTTAATTAAACATCTCTGTTTATGAATTACCAGTGTGTATTTTCATTTGGAAACGAGAAAAAAACACGACAATTGAAAGTAATTTAAAGAAATTAAATTTTAAAGTACGAATGAACTACTGAACTCCACAAGGTAAAATATCGCCCATGCCGCCCATAAACGTCGACCATAACGGAATAATCCGTTTACTTTGAAAATAATATTTGCAAGGTACGGCTTGAGTAATTAAAACAAAGGCCCTACAATCTCATTTAAATTGTTTATAATTAAATATTTACCATAATACTTTTGTTTGTCATAAATTATAAACCTTGTGAATGCAGAACCTAAACTAAAATTAAATTCTGCAGTTATTTAAAATGAGACAAGTGCGTGATTCACTATTGAAGACTCAATGTTTTTTATCCGAGTTTAAGGGAAATTGCAACTAATTTGCTAAATAATTCGTCAATTCCACTATTTTTTCTTTTACAGTCCTATCATCAAATTAAATTCGCTATAAATTTCCACTGTAATAACTCATGGAAGCTTTCAAATTGGAAAAACACAAGAAATTCTTTATATCATAAAAGTTATTTGATTTACACACTAGTATTTCTAACTGATTTTTTTAAAACAAGCGTGGTTTAATATAATCATACATGAATATATAACAAAGACAACATAACATCATAAACATGCCCTTCTTTCTGTGAGCTGAACGGACAAATAAAATCTTAAGATTCCTCAAACATCCACACCCATTGAAGAAAATTCATTTTTTGTCCCCGACGTCCGACGATCTCCAGCTGGTGATGAAAATTCAAAACAATCCTCATTATGACCATTCTTTTCACTGGTTTCCTTTTTGGTTTTAAAACTATCTGAAAATGGAAACTTTCATACTGAATTCCATTTGGAGAATGTTACCCAATTTTCACGATCGTTGTGGTTTTTTACTAAAATAACATACGACTCAGGTAACTAATCGAATGAGTACAAAATTTCTTGGTTATGAAAGGTGACACAAAAACTTTCTTGTAGTCTTGTTTCCATAGAGATAAACAACATTGTTATTATTTGTATCAGACTTTTTAATATTTATATGCTCGTGCGGATGAACTAGGTGATGATTTATTTCTATTCACATCCTTAATATAGGGTGGCTACTGAAAATAGTGTTTGAATAGATACTCTTAGTTCATCACACGTAGAGAGTTTGTACATCAAATTCGTAGCAAGAATACGTATATTCTTACCCATTTTTGTTCATATTCGTTAAATATTATATTACTATTATCACAATCACTGTTAATTCAATAGCTAAGTTAAACAGTGACATCTGAGAGAAGCTAATAAATTAATTACTTCAGCTCAAATTGAATTGCCACTCGTTCATTTACCAATACTCTCTTTAAAAGATTCCATTATTACCAAATTGTACTCGCAGTTTAAAAAACTTAACTTGGTGAACTGAAACTGTCATAAATGAGAAACCACTTTGTGATCAATAGCCACTAGCATATCATGCAGCCGCGGCTAAGGAAAAAAATCCAAATATATTTTGGGAACCTCATAGAGTTACAAGCCACCCTCGTTATGAACTTGTTAAGACTGGCCCCCCATAAGCAGTGGCCGACGGTGGAGGGGTCGTACCGTATAGAGTCAGTCGAAGTCCATCTGTCTGTACCGTGCGTCGGCTAATCTTTAGGCTATAGAGAGCTGCTGTCTTTCCCCTTCCGTCTGTCGGGCGCTGATAATACACAGCCTTCTGCGAGCCGCGTGCATTTGCTTAATTGCGAAGTTCAGCCGCGCTGCAGGGCGGCCTATCATCGCGTGCACACACCAACGGCAGGGCTCACCTAGGCCAATTGCTTTCCATCACTCGCTGACACTGCAAGTTCAACTATGTAATAAGGAATGTGCAATTACGGAAGCTATGGCTCCTCAAGTCCTTGATACGAACCATTGCTCACTAACTCGTTTTCTGAAGCTTGCGAAAGGGCGTGTGTAGGTTTTCTAAGCTAGCAAGTAATAATTTCGAAGACAAAAATAGGGTATTAAACTCACGCACGTAACTCTCAAGTTCTGTGCACGAACTTCCACTGTACCAGGTTCACAAAAACACCACTGTATGTATGTATGTAGAAAAATACTAAAACATTCGATGTTTTGTTTGGATGGATGAAACAATGTGTTTGACACCCACACTTTCATAGCCTAAAAAATTAGACTGCAATTACACCATACAATTACTGTGTACTCGCACCAGTGTTGGGAGACAAAATTTCACGGACTCACAATCGTGCCCTACTAAGTCCTCAACATTGTTTATATTTTCAATACACAATTCCATTTCTTAGATCAGAGGCTAAACATATTATGGTATACATATGTAAATCTACTTCATAATCAATTATGACACAGAAACACTATAGTAAAGCATGTGTTACAAATGTTTGTGCAAAATTAGATGAAGATATATATAATTCCAGTACGGGGTAAATATCACCAATAGCTAAGAATGTCTGCTACGTGTTCGCTTCAAAAAAATCATTTTTAAAAACACCAATCAAAACAGATCTCTTATTTCACCCAAAATCGTTGCTTTAAAAATTTAACCCTGATAATCAATTGATTACTGGTCGACTTAAAATGTGTTCACGTTGCTTAGGAGGAATGTTGTTTGATTTGTCATATGTGAGAACTTGTAGATAAAAAATTCGAAAACAAGACTCACTTCAACCGACATCAGGCTTAAAAACAATAGAAATAAAAGGCAAAATCCCACGGGGAATTCAACACAGCTGAAGTATACAGCCTAAAGTCTACAGATACCATTTTCATAACAGTAACTAACTTTAATTATTTCAATATGTATTTACCCAATGATGCAGTACATAGACTTTCAAAAAGTGTTGTTCAAGTCCAATATTTGTTAAAATTAGTCTCTGTTAAAGTGTTCACTGAATCTTTCTGTAAAATTTTTTTTTGCAACATTATAGTCTATGGAGGTTTTTGAAATTAACTTTAATCATGAGTGAAATATTTTCATACGTAAAGTCTTCCTTAATTATAGTTACGAGATAAAAAATCTATTCAGGCATCTATCACTGCCGGTAAGAGAAGCATTTATTTTCTACATCATTCATCGAAATACTAAGCCCATTAATGAATAAAAATCACAACGTGAAGTAATGATTTTATTCTCGTAAGACAATGCAACTAGTTTTTGTGAGGGGAGGAGTTATTTGTTGTTGATTTAGAGCATGATAGTTAAGCACACTTTGGTTTCGACTGCTGCCTTTATTATGGTGTACGCTTGAGTAACCAATTGGACAACAAAACGTAAGTAAAATTATGAATTCAAGAATTGTGCGTTGAGGTTAAATGTTTTCAAATCGGTACTTCGCCGTTTTTATATATGACAAGAATAACGTGTTAATCGAAACAGTTAATACGAAGACAACAAAAAAATTGAGGGGAGAAATGAAGTTGTAAACACGCGAGTTATTACAGCATCCATAACACTGCAATTATTTCAAATCTCTTTCCCAAGTGTTACAATTATTTTACTTTAAACTAATTAGACAATGAAAACTATTATTATTTCATAAGTACAATCAAGAACAAAAGAGTAATATAGCATGAAGGGACAGAAAAGTATCTAGTGAGGGTTATTTGAATTAGTCTATTTCTCTCTTTTCCTTAGGTATAAAGGGAAAAATTTAGTCACAGATAACACACCTGTATTTGAAGTAAACAATTTCAAGGTCATGTATCTAATTATTTTCACTGTGATTTTGATTTTCTATCCTCTTCTGCACGATTACATATTGTTACTCCCCCATCTACAATCATTCTCTATCCTTTCTAAGTCCTGGAACTAACTCCTGTTTAACTAAACGGACATTCTTCGGCCTATCAATTTTTAACGCACTCTCTAGCCAACAATACAAATTTGAGGCGATCTCCCAAAATACCATCCTTCTTGAAAAGATATCATTTCTTCGTAAATTCTCACTATTTTCTTTCATCACCACTAATCTTAAACTCAAAAGTTCACCATATCTAATTATTATGTTTTCCTACTAAGTGTCAATTAGTATTCCATTAGTTATCTCTAACTTCACTGAAGAAGCCAAGTTTCCTTCTGGAATGCGAGTAAACCTATCTCCTGCATGTTCGAAAAATAATAAAGAACCAGTCGAATATTTCACTTCAATATTGAAAATAAATTCTATTCAAAATTTGACAAAATATAAATGTGTGAAATGATCATACCCGTTTTATCATTGCTATTTAGTGACATGTATAGGTAATTATTCGTATTTAAATTATACATCAACGTATGCAACTTTGAACATTCTTCTAATACTTGGCGCTTCACTTGCCCGTTGTTAGTGACATCCATATTTCAAAGCTGGAGAAGGAGGATGAAGTTTAGAATCTTTGACCTCCGATAAGTTAGTCAACATACATACAGATCTTCCCTATTTTATAGAGAAAAGAAGTTTTATAGACGAGTATATGAGATGAGTAAATGCTGAGAATTTGTAAGTGAATCTAATGCTCACTTGAACTCGAAATTCAGTCACTTTATTTTTATCTCTGTGATGTTTTCAACCCAAAATGCAAAACTATATCCTCAGGTGTCACTGGAAAAGCTATTATTACCATACTTGAGCAGTACTTCTAAGAATTTGTGGGCATGTAATTACAATTTCATTAAGGACCTCCAGGGCTCGACATCACATTCCAAATACTGCAATAAAAAGCGCCGCTTTGATGCCAGGACAGACAAAGAGCAATAATCTGGGCGCGTAACTTTGTTGTGGAGAGTAGAGCGATTTTCATCAAGGAACTGGTCACGTTTCTGTCGTATCAGGTTCTCAGAAAGCGGTCCAATCAAAGTGGACAAAGGTTTGCACACAATCCTACCAGTTTGGCTGATTGCACATTCTCGATATGTTCGAGCAAAATCAAAATTACTTATAATTTTATTACACTCATTGAAGAAAATATTCGTTCAGTAATATAATATTCCAGTGCTTGCACAACCAATTGTACAAATTTTGACTATTTTTTGTAATAATCCCATTAACCGATATAAGTGCAGAGTGCTCTAAATATTAACAGTAAAGTTTTTGATTTCATATAAAAATTCATTTATTGACGAATTAAAGTTGCAATGCCATTAAATTAGGATTCCCAACATATGCTCTTTGATTTTGTTCTTAAATAGTGTGACGAAGAAACATTTCTTTCGCTAAACAGTGAAATTTGATGCTGTTGATATCCTAATTTCGGAAAATTTTGCAGAGTAAGTTCTGCCCTTAATTTTTAAGGGCAGAAACTTTTATCAGGTAATATTTATTTCTTTCACTTCAACAGATCGTTATCAGAAATGAAAGCAATCTCATTGTGTCTAATTCATTAGTACAATATTAATGAAGATGCGACGAACTTTTTATTTGCCATGAACAAAGTAAAATCACGTTAAAAGACTTATATCTTAAAAAATCAATATCTCATGCGTGGAAAACAGTATTTTCTAAGTTAGAAGCTCGACAATACGCTAAAAATGTTGGGATTTTAACAGGAAAAATATCAGCAATAATCAAAACTGCACGACTGAGCAGAAAAAGTACTTTAACACAATCTGTACCCAAAGTGTACGACATTTTGTTTTTCTTCCATTGATCATCCAAATTATTGACGAAGTAAATTCAGGACTTTAGCTCGTAATTCATAGAGTACAAAAGCAACACTGACAAAAATAGAAAACGTAGCTCGAACATGGACTTGAAATTACTTATTATTGAAACGTAAAATGAAGTCTGAGTTCCTACTGAGATCGTTCAGTCAGGCTGACGAGATAAACAGAAGCCATTAGCATTCACTCTCACTTTAAATCTATGACTAATTTATTGTTTGCCACGGAACCAAGCCGACATTTGCCGGAAAAATAAGGATCTCCCGTGAAATTAAGCTCGTCCATGGAGTGCGGAAGTTGCATTCGTTTGAAAAGGAGCGCAGGGAAAGGTCTTTGTAGGCTTCTTAATTACAGTTGGACTGTAAATGAGGCTTCAGTTGTGCTCCTGCCACTCTCACCTGAATGTAAAAGTAGCTTGAGGTGGACTTGGATTAAGGAACAAATCCATCAGAACCTTTCAGTCGCGTAAAAACTGGAATCAATGACATATTTTCCTCGTACGTTCCTGATGTAGAAAATAATTATGAGTCGACTTGAGAGATATAAACTAATTTAGATTAAAACTTGATATTAAATTGCTAGTTCAGTTGTCACTATGTATATGAAGGTGAAGCTTTTATCAGATTGATTTGGCGTCCCGTGTGATAATTTCTTGTTCAATAATTATTGCATTATAAATTAATCGTGTTTATGTGCTCCATATTTTCAAGGTGTAGGGCTTCCAATTTTTCCTTAATTAATCAAAATTAAGACACTTCATAACACATAGGAAATAATTATAATTATTTCCTATGTGTTATGAAGTGTCTTAATTTTGATTAATTAAGGAAAAATTGGAAGCCCTACACCTTGAAAATATGGAGCACATGAACACGATTAATTTATAATGCATGTAATATCTCTCATGAAACTGAAAACCACAATTAAATGGTTAAAACTTGCAGAGATATTTGTATCTAATATTGAAAATAAATATGAACTCCTTATTTATAAACAAACAAACAAACAATCTTTATTTCCAATCAAGTACACAGTACATAGACATTTAGTACATTGGTTTTTCAAATTCTTAAGGTTTATATTCTTAGAGTAAGGATGATGGTGAGCTCCATGCGACGATCCTGGGATGTGTCCATGGGCGGGGAGTTGAGGTCTTACCGATAAGTGCGAGCTCACGGCGCGAAACGAGAAACAGCTCGTATTCATTGCCGGGTTTCGAACCCGCACGCAGTCTTTCTGCACAAGCAGAGACCCGATACAGTACACGGGCGAGTAAAGTACAACGAGATATGTATCTAAACAGTAACCTAAGTGAACCCTAAATTTCATAAAAAATATCAATTATCTCCTGCTATCATTACCTAATCGAGTAATGATATAAATAATAATGTAATTCATACATCTACGTATGGACTAAAAAGTTACTTCTAGAGTGAACTTAGAAGCTTTTTCACAGACTTCTATGTTAATGCTACGATCCCCTTGTATAGCGCAAAATGTGGGATTGCATGTTACTCTTTTCATAAATTAACATGAAATGAACAATATGATATCAGTTTGCAGAAGATCCCAACAGATAAAATGGTTATTTAAGTAATCGATATGAACTTAAATACACGTCAAAAAAATATATATTATGAATAATTAGAGAATATCATAAGTAGAAATTGCATTATTGTTTCAGACACGTGTTGATCCATAAGATTATGTCAGTTGCTGTTTAAAGGTGCGTATTCTGTGCGTTTTTTTTGTTTTCAGAAATTATGAATCACGATTTCGTACGTTTAAAAATTAAATTTATGATAATTCAGTGTTATGATGTCACTACCATAAAAATGTCGATATTCTTCATTAAATTTCCACCTGCATGCTAAGTCTTGGTAGCTCCATTACTTCTTAACGTCTCTTGTAATGTTTCTCAAGTCACATCCTCAAACTTAAGTCAGAGAAATAAAAAACCTCAACTAATGATTAATTATTAGTTTATGGTAGTTGTATCGTCATGGCTTAATCTTTCTGTTAGCACGCAACTATTAATTGACCTTAAAAGACGAATTTTCCGACTGACCAAAATGTTTTGAGACTTATAACTCATCTTTACTCGTCTTTCATGTCATTAAATCCAACTTTTGAACGTCACATTACGAACATAACATTAGGCTAAAATAATTTTATTGTACTTTAAAAACCACAATGAGTCACATTGAACTAAAACTCAGAGTTGTTTCTAGGCACTCCAACAAACCAACCCTTATGATATCAATCAAGTTTAGCATACACGAATAGCGTACATACCTCAGCCCTCATACAAGTAATACAGAGCCTCGAGATGGGCCGAGGAAGCAAGTGCGTAGATGCCTGTCGCAATAATTATTGCCTGATGGCAATATAGGCTGCCATAGTAGAGATTGCTCAGGGCCCATCAGTCTTTGGTAAGGCAAACACTCCCGTGGAGATGAGGCAATTGGCAAGGGCCCTTGATCTCAGCTTTGTATAAGTTAGTGTGCCCCGAAGTGCAGACTGGCGCGTCTGTGTCAGTCCATGTGATACCTAACTTTATGATTCTCCCTCAGACCCTCACTGCAGTGCTTTATGTTCATCGTAAGTGAAGCGAATTCGTAAACTAAGATTCAGTATTTTCTGTTGTTTGTAATTGTTCACATTCCTAAACATATTTGTGGAATCTGTCGATGAAGTCAGGCAGAGTTAGACGACTCATTTAAAAAAAGAAAAAATTCACCTATGCATCTACTAGTGTAGATGGTTGGTTGTGTGAAACACTTTTTCATGTTATTTCTGTATAAACTGCGCATTTTTCTGCTATGATAGAATACCTAAAAAATCAATGTTCATGTACATACGGAGTCTGAGCTCCCTATATGAAAGATACTTTCACTTAATTGTTACGCAATATATAATTCGGTAATAAAGGTATCATTCGGTTCGTATAATTGATCTATATCTTTAATTATGCTAAATTCATGGTTGTGGTTGTAGAGGCAATAGCTTTTGCGTGGTTTCTGAAGGCTGTGTGAGGTGTTTAACTGCTATTCATTTTTTGTGTCCTTCCTGAACAAACTTTTATTTTATTCGTTGTGGTTTGAAATATGTACATCATGTGAATACTTTTCGTAAATATTGTATGCAAATATTTTCAGAGTACACTGAAATCAGGATTCAGGTGATTTATGGTTATAATATTTGAAATCTTACAGACTCCCTTTATGGCGGTCCATGATGTTTATAGGATTTTCAAACGAATTTTATTGAAATAAATTAATTCATTGTAGTGCGACAATGATCTCAGTATTTTCCGATATTATGCGTCTTTATTTCTTTTTGGTTGTAATCCTAGTTTGAAATAATTTCGTACTTGTTTGGATCCGAGTAAAATTCGATTCTATTTAACTCTGGAGCTGCAATTCAAATAATTTTTAGTGATAGAGTCCACGAGAGAACTGATCAGTTCCTTACTTAATAAAAAACATGGTCTTATTTTGGTATAAAAATATGTATTACAAAATTATAAAGATATTTTACTCGTAGCAACTAATGATTCTGAACAATGTATTCACCATCGGTTCCATCACCAGTGACGAACTATTAGTGATCTGAAGAAATCATGTATTCGTTTGACAGAAAGTTGATAAGTTCATTTATTTAGCATATTCCTTTAACAATTTATCTGACTAATTTATTTACCTCTAAGTTGTTTGTGAGTAATACAAAAAAAATCCTATACTAATTATGTTTGCAACGTTAGAATATTAGATACTTTGACTGTGATCGTTCCAATAAGTTGTTATTATTCTCACAAACATCGGAAATAATGATGCACTTTCTATCATTGTTGGTATTAAAACAAATAGCAGGAGTGGAACAACTTCTGTACTCCTCATTTTGAATTTAATCCTTACTTTGTAAAGGACAAAGAGAGCATTTTCATTTTCCTTAACTGACTTTAAAACCAGCTTAGAAGTGGAGGCAACTGCATTATTACTCCATCATTCATGTTAAAATAAATGGGACATTCGTGATTAAAATGCGTAATATTCATTTTCTCAAGGACAACTTGCCTTCATGCTCCTTTTTTCTTTTTCTAAAAGATTCGATGGGCATTTACTTCTTCAATTTTTTGATGGGTTACTCTGCAAAAATTTCAGCGTTTATTTGACATCTCTCTACTTCTTTCAATTTAAAAATATGATGCAATGGCGCAGACTAAAAAAGAACAGCCTTTAAAGTCCTCTAAGGCTGAAGAAACGAGCTCCTGACTGAATATGTGACAGAAAAGTTTAGAAATTTATGGCCTTCCTGGTCTACCGTTTTAGGAGACTCGTGTAAGATGTCCCTAAAACGCCCTAAATATAAAGTTTATATGTTACTATACCAGAACCCTAATAATCTATGCTCTTCCATAGCTCTACAAATGCATTCCAGGATGTCAGGGAAGTATTGAATGGACGCTCAAAACGTAAGAGAAATGAGAGAGCTATTCGATGGACGCATCATTCCCTGCCAATGTTTCTGTGATGAAACTCGTAAAGCTTTGTAGAATATAAGAACTAGACCGGGCCTAATGGAAAAGTTCAGTCTTTTCAGCACGTGGAGCAGCGTCATCTATCTGCCGTCACAGGAAGACAGCTGGACGTGCGATAGTGCTCAACCGACAAAGAGTTCCCATGAAAAAAGGAAAAGTCGATGGCAATGAAGTTTGTAAGTATATGTATGAAGCAGATACTCGTAATATATAACCATAACGATGGATGTGAAGAAAACAATAAAATGAGTTCAAATATCTAAGAGTAATGACTGAAGCCCACAAAAATGATTACAAAAGCGTTGTTTGTCACATGATCAGATGCATGTATGTATTTCTAGCTCAAAGTATCGAAATAGTTTCGATACATAATTTTAGTAATTTAAAAAACTATTTGTAATGTTAGGTTCCAATGATTCAAGTATCATCAAAAAATCAATGGAAACGAAACAAAATAAAGTTACAGAGTTTCAGCAGAAGCAAACTTAAGATCCGTTCTGGAGAAAGCAAATTTCCAGAGCGGACGAGCGGGTGGGGTTTGGCTTGGAAAACTAAGGGTTTGATGCCCGTGCTGTCAAATATAATAGTGAAATAATGCCCTCGGTCACTTTCCTATAAGAGTATTTATGGTGAAGGCCCAGTCTGTTTTAGGGAGATAAATGAGGCCTAACACAAGTCTAGCCTCCGCAGAGAGTGAACTGTCCCATTGAATACTCATAACAGATGATTCACAGTCAGGCAGCTCTTCGGCTCGACTTCCAGATTGGCTTTAGTACGTACTTTGCTCACTGACATGGGAAAAGAAATTGAATTTGCGCATATTCCCCATAATGATTATGTACAAGTCAACTAAAACAATGTTGAATTCGCGTTGATGGTTAAATACGAGTGACATTGTAAGGTTGTGCACAAAATCATGAAATATATTTGATACCTTTGAGTTCTAAAACATGGTAAAGCCATTAACATTTTTAATGAATCGAATTTATATATTTTTTTGTTTTGACTATGGCTTTGAGCGTTAAAATCTGTGTTTTCTATAAAGGAAACTCCTTGAAAAGTCACACTCGAGTTTTGAGAATAAAAGGATCGAAAATAGTATAAAGCTAAATAAACCACTTCAATTCGAAAGAAAAAGTTTCTGTAGTTTGACAGAAATCTGTGATTACGAGCTATTTTTAACAATATTCTGAAACTATGCAACTGACGGGTAAAAGAAAATCGATTCACACAAACTATGAAAGTTTTGAAATCAGAAAACTTTATTACATGGGTGTTTTCTACACCAGTAACATGACTGCAATAGTCTACTGCAGTACAGTAATGAACATGACAACAATAGTTTACTGTGGTGCAGTAGTGAACATGACTACGATAGTTTACTACAGTACAGTAGAGAACATGGCAGCAATACTTTACCGTAGTGTGGTAGTGAACATGACTGCAATAGTTTACTGTAGAGCGGTAGTGAACATGACTGCAACAGTTTACTGTAGTGCGGTAGTGAACATGACTGCAATAGTTTACTGTAGAGCGGTAGTGAACATGACTGCAACAGTTTACTGTAGTGCGGTAGTGAACATGACTGTAATAGTTTACTGTAGTGCGGTAGTGAACATGACTGCAATAGTTTGCAGCATTGCCTTATTTTTCTGGACTACAAATATAGTTTGCTCGACTCTAATATGTTTGCATGAGTGCAGTAGTTTGCGGGTTTGAAAGACGTAATAAACAACAATGATTCACCAGTTTACATTAATTTAGCAGACTTCATCACTGTACAATTGGCTGTTGTCTGGACCGAGGTTGTTGTAATTGGAGTATGGAATGCTTCAGATTCTTTCATTACCACTGAAATTAATTTTTTACTCAGAAGTGCATAAATATTTATTTCTAGTTCAATCAATATTACATGTTAGTTCTTGCCATGTAGCTTCAAATATAATGAGAGGATATAAAACATAGTGTAGTCGTCGAAGAAGGAAAAATTCAGATGCAACTAACGTTATGAATCTATTTGAGATCAGCAATCAAAATGGAATATGGTTTCAAAACTACGTTTGTCACGAAGTATACGTGACTGGTTAAATTTGAATTGTGAGAATTTAATTTAGATTTCAATTTTTCAGAGTACCATATAAAATTTACATAATTTTGAAGCACTATGTAGTGAGCTATTCCTAGTTTAAATTTTGCACTGGATAACCCAGTGCTGAAGATGGAGAGTTAGATGATATTTCGCTGACACCTAGAAATGTGTATTAGTGCATCGCGATGTGGAGAGTGAATTGGATGAAAGTGAATCACTTATGGATCATTTCGGGCATCGTTTAATGAACAAAACTTCTGTTTAAGATATTGCCCGCCAAAATTTCAGGAAAAATTTGTTAGTGTTTTCCATGTAATAGAAATTTTTTATCATGACACCCAACAATTATTGCGTAGTCTTAAAAACCTTCACAAAACCTTGAAACAAAGCCAGTGGGTCTAGAACAAGATTGCCCATCATCATATAATCCTGAAATTATTGCATGATTGGGTTCTAATAATCTCATGAAGAATTCAGTTAACGAATTTACTGTGTTTTGGATAAGTTTTTATTGAGCAGAAAATTTAACGAGAATAATGAAATAAACATCACATAAAAAATGCGCGGGAAAGTTGTTTATAAATTCGTTCAGTCCGTTAAAAAATGTCGCTGAATGAAAAACTGACACCTAATTGTTGATTTCAAACAAATTTTAGGCTACTGAATACAACGCTATTCGAAGACCATCTTAAGAAGATCATTGTATTCAGAGCATTGTATCTTACTTGGGAAAGCAATCAATATCCAAAGAGGGAACATTTCTCTTTCAACCGCGCCTAAGTAATTGATGCGAAGAAAGACGTTTGACATTTGTTCAAGTGATTCTGCGTTCTAAACGCATGTTATCCCTCCGGATGTAGTGCTGTAGTTATGAGCCTTGATTTTCCTCCCGCAGCTTCTGTTGTGTGTAGAGCCACGCCTCCATTTACTTGGATTGCGATGCTTGTTACTTCTCTCCACTAATGCTTTATTCATCCACCAAATTCCCCTGTCTTTTACCTAAAATGATTAAACCAATCAAGACACCTGGACACCGGAGAATCATGCCACTTCTGTGATTGGGCTGCAGCGTCGTAGGAGGTCGTTTTAGAACCCAAGGATACGTGCTTCTCCGATTATAAGTATCATATATCACCCAGTTTGTCTGTCGTGTGATTGCCGGTGAAGTATTTCCGAGGATTTTGAGTTAACAGGAAACTCGCTTATATAATAAAGATGAAGAGTATTACCTAAAACTAAATTCCTAGGAATATTTTTTATTAATTATCAATCTAATTGATTGATAATTAATAAAAACTGAATGAATTGATAATAAATTGACGAAGCCTACACTGATTACCTAAATTCATTGTTAATTGATAGAAACTAAGTTGATTCTTAATTGATAGAAACATAATTGATTCTCAATTGATGTATGACATTTAAGTTAAATTACTTACTCAATATACATGAAAAATCTATCGTGATTAACAGATGTCTGCCCTTCATTTGACGTCTACCCTCTCGCTCCGGAGGCCGGCAGACCGCCTTCCAGAGTACGAACCATAATCTCCTTTAATGTGTTGAAATTCCTACTTCAGGTTGTTTCATTCCTTCTAATTTCATTGGTGCTAGAGTACTTACTGTCCAAGCTCTTTCTATGAAAATTAAGCATCTTTGTTTTCTGTTTTGTCATTACCAGTCATATAATTTTATTTTTCGTCAATATTTCAGTATGATAGTCAAGGGACAATTATTTTGTACCATGTGTTGCGTGTCGAAATCAAAGTTACTTTTGCATATCGTTGGAAACCACGACAATACAGAATGAAACATTCTGGAATTATATTTTATGTTTTTATATTCAGCATAAATTTGCTTTAAGATAAAAGACAGTCACCCAAAGCAGCATCTTCAAAAGACTTGGCTACCAAAGAAAGAACAGAGGCAAAGGAAATCTAATTCACGGCGTGATACGACAGGACTTCTATCACAGAGAGGGATAACTGCAAATTCATGTTCTACCCATGAGAAAATTGAGTTCTTTCGTTTCTTGAGCGATCTTATCAAAAGGACACTATCAAATGATCTCTTTTAACTTTGGCGTGATGCTTTAAAATAGAGCGAACAACTCTCTCAGCGATGCAACAAGGTGAAAGACGGACGGTCGTGATATGACGAAAAGGTGGTGGAATTGAGTCATGTATAGCTCAGTCTACTATGTTTTTTATCTTGAAACATTTTTAAAGTCATGCTCACAGATGTGCACCGCGTAAATTTGGGCTACGTAATCCGGATGGAATGGGAGTCTCGTATCACACAGTGATCTGGAATTGTCTGGAAGGCGAGGAGACAATTTGCTTCTATCCAGCCATTTGGCTCCCTCACTTCCAGCAACGACGTCTCATATCCCCCTTGCCATCTCTGAGCTACAGCTCACAACCGGTCCTGGCGCTGCGAACTGGGCCTTACTCTATGGCCGTGAATTCTGGTCTTTTAGATTTTCTTCGTTTAATCCTAATTATATTCGTGTTTATGTTCTCCTTTTTTGCCTCGTTATGTCATTTTTTCAGTCCTGAATGTGTTGATTTTCATGCCTGCACACATCAATGTCTGTAACGAAGTTAAGAAAATAGGGTTTGTTTACTTATCTGCTATAAAATGTGGATGAACATCGACGAAAGTATTATTGACTGGCACATGCTTTATTCAATGCTCTTTTACTGACGCCGTTAATATCTATTAAAATAAATAAAATATTATATTCAAACAAAACTTACTCCTTGAAATAGAAAAACTAATGAAAACTGTGTCGTAAACCGTTAATAAATTAGTAATTGAGTAGCATGGGAGAATAAAGCTGGCATGTGAAATGTTCTAACGTTGTTGCAAAGTACCTTGGATTCTTTCAATTTCATTGAAATTTATAATTAACGTAAAGGAATTCAAAACGAGTAAAAATTATGACAGTTCATGGAAAACAGTTTGAATGCCAAGCCAATTTGAGCAGGTGGAACATATTCAACGTGTTTCCTTCTTGTAGTTTGCTCGTGTTTGAAACTCGTCTGAGCAAAGAAGAAGATATTTTGTGAGGTTATTCTTGAGGGGAAGCTCCAGTATTCGGCACCATTATTTGGTACAATGACAAATGCATGTAAGCAGTAGAAGAAGAGCACAGACAATGGACAAACAAAAACGAATCATGATAGTGAATGCCTATTAAATAGGAAAAACGAAGGGTAACTAAAAAAATTACGAATAGAGTCGGAAATAACGGTAATATCATAGAGACTGAACATAAAGTGGGAAATATTTTCTGAGTGAATAATATATAGAACAGTCAGACCAATAATTTTGGTAGCACAGAGTGATATAACTTCGAAAAAACGAAACAGAAATTGAAGGCACAGGTTAATTTTAACTCCGAGCAGAAGATGAGTCCTAAAAATACCGAGAATTGATCATCAAATCGTTAGAAATAGTGAGTTTTAGGTTTCAAGATGGTACAGACTCATTAAAAAAATGCAAGGAAAGAATCTGTTCCGAAAGTGAATGTCGTAAATGCAATCAGGCTGGAGCCAGAATTTTCAGTAATGGCACAGGAGATGTCATTACACACGTTCTCTGTCAAAGGTTAAAATTAAGAATGAAAATCAAGAAAAACACATCTTCACGATTGCAGTATGAAGTCTTGCAACTTAAGAAGTTTGTTAACAATATGTGTCAATTATTTTATTAAATATGCTTCAGATGGAGTTTCCTGTTTCAATGTATGTATAAAAACTGTGATGGAGACTGTCATGTTCCAGTCTGACTGTAAAACTAAAATTTCAGCTCAATCTTATGAAGGCAGGATACGAACTAGAAATACCTATGCAAAGTGATGTGTACGGAAGTTATTTTATGTAAATATTTTAAATTACAGATAATGAAGTGGCTCGGAAAAGCTATTTTCTAGATAACGCAGAAGGACATAGAAGGGAACTTTTATGCGTTAAACGTTCATTGGAAACAGGAGTTTATAAAATAAATTGGGTAGCTCTAGTAAATAGGTTTCATAAAGAAAACACAGTACTCTTAGTGAGCCCAAGTTTTCTCAAGAAAGAAGATATTTAGCGTTTGCGTGTGAACTATAATGTAATCGTGAAATCTGTATTCGAATAACTCTTGCTTTGGAATTATAAAAATACCACGAAAAAAGTAATAAGGGACATACTAAAAGCGCAAATGAACAAATCAAAAAAATTATCAATACATTGATATGGATTAGGGATTTTCTCGTGCATATACAGTAGCAATGTATAAATCCTTCAGCGATCTCTGCTTAGGAACAGTATTTGTTACGTTAATGCATCCTGCATTATATGAGGTGTAAGAGTTGCTTATATATGAACCAGACAAAATATCTACAGGTTAAGAGAACTGAATTTTCGAGAGCCAAGAAAGAGTAATTCAGGAACAAAACATTACTGTGAGCGGAATGACTACACAAATCTTCTGATTAAAAATGCTTATTGAGTGCTGAAATATAAAATGCAATTCAGTATAGCACCATCCAGATATTTCTTGAAGGCAACGACACGAAGAAATTCAGAAGTTCTTTAGACGCTTAGCAACGAAATGCTTTTTATGTAGAAAACAAAAACCATTTCAATGATCAGATAGATGCATATGAAAATTTAGTTCTAATAGATACATGAATAAATTACACTCACATTATGAGAGATTACCAGCATAATAATCAATGTACAGCTCAATGAAAAATGATATACCATCAATTCCTCTACATACAATCTGGATTTTTTATTAAAAGCGTATATTACTACAGAATAAGTGGCTTCTTAGTTTTCTCGCTTTAGAGACGTTCTGTCGACCTACTGTATACTTGTTACCTCTGTTGCATAAATCACTTAGCCGACACAAGAGATTAGAACTCTGAATTCAACTTATCTTTCACTCAGTCAGCCAATTGAAATCTTACCCCCTCGGTCACTGGCGAGGCCAAATTTGAAAGGCAACGATAGAAATGGATTAATTTATTAGATTTAATCAGTTGAAATTTAACCAGACACACAAATTATCTCATTATAACAGGGTGCTTTGTTAATAAACTTGTGGAACACGATGCGTGTTTGTCAGGGCTCGTACGAGAGGTTTACCTTACTTCATTCGCGTGAAATGAAAGGAATCTGAAATTCTAATGCATGGAATGTTTTCGAGGCTCGTATAAGGCAGGACGTAAGCGCATTATTCTGCGCCACGTGCTCTCCCAGCCATCAAACGTTCTGCTTATGAGAGCTAGCGACGTCGTTGGCAAATGCCGCTGCTTAGCATGCAGTGGGTTGCTGTATGCTGTTGACAGTGCTGTCAACCTAAGGACAGCACAGTCAATGAGACTTGGCTGGGATGGTGCTCAGGCCGAGAATTGTGCTAATTTGCCATACACAAAACACAGAGAACGCGGAATGGAGGAAACTGCTGATTTTCGTTTTCCTTCCATTCAGCTACAGAAACATCAGACAGCGAATGAAGCCCTAGAATAGAATGAGAGCTATGAATTATGTTATATATTTTCATTATTATTGTTTTTTAGTTGTAAATTAAAGTAGTCTGGTCTATACATGGGCAGTGAGTGATCATGATTGAAGTTTTGTGTTCAGATTTATCTTAGCAGTGGCGACATAGGCTACTTGCTGGACGATACTTATAATAAATCGGGAAAATGGTTAATTTTCAAACGTACGTTGCAACACCCCTGGGCAGAGTCAACAAATTCTCATAGTATCTCATTCACTTCTTAACAGGAGTAAAACCATTGCTCACTATGAAAAGATATTCTCAGTTTTATTTAAGAACTCTATGAAACATCACTGTACTGAAATCGAGGCAGTTTAGGTTTTAATTCAAAGTGAGATTGTCGTTGGCGTCACATGCACAAGTTGAAGAGCTTGTCAGAACCAATTTGGCATGTGGACGTTATTCTGATTTCGCTATTCTAATTCTAGACATTGAATTCAGCCGTACGAGGACTGCATTTACGGAAACCTCTAAAGTTGCTCAACTGTTCCGTGAACGTGACCAGACACAAAGATTTCGAGCAAGGTTCATGTTGTACAATGGATTTAGGAACATGGCACACTTATTGTACAAGATAATTATTCAAACGTACAAAACAAAATTAGACTCTGATCAATTTTTATCTACGTTAGCATGTAAGAGATTGAACGTCATATGGAAATTGTTTATTGAATTTGAGGCTTGTTTTCTGCCTCAAATCTAACTTTCTTCACTAATACTAGAGAACAATGTGTGCATGATTAATGATTTTTAACTTACCGTGAACATTCTATGATGTAATAAACAAAATGTTGCCGATAAATGATGACAGTAAGGCGAATAATGGTCAAGTGCAATTGTACCAATGTTTAGTTCATGCGTGCGGAATAGTATGATACAAGTCCAAGAGTTTTTTTCCGGGCACATGAGGTTGAAATAAAGTGTTTATTTATTTACAAATGATTGGTCCATTTAATTATGATTAGATACAATCATGAAGCGATACCTTCTTTGGATTTTTAAATTTTAAATCTAAGAACGTAAAATAAGAACTTCTCAGTTACTTAAACTATCTAGTTACTGGACTGTATATTATTAGCGACTACATTCTTACTGTCGAAGAGTCTAGAACTTACAGATTTTTTTATTTGATATCAACTAAGCTTGTTTATGATAGTTGACTTTTCTTTATCAATTTGTGATGCTTTTTTTGAAGATTGAAGCATGTTGTAGACATCCTCTTAATTTTTTTGTTATATTTTCTCACTGGCGAGTCAGCTAATATCTGTTTTACGATTAAGAAACAAAATAAATTTCATTCGGTTAATATCCATTGTTTCTCTCCCAGTATTTGTTTGGAGAACAGCTCTGTTTAGAAAAAATCATACATGATCAAATAGTTCTTAAAATTAAATCCATATTTTGAAAAAACAGCATATCGATACACATACATATATGAACGTAATAGAAGATTTTATTCCGTATATATATATATATATATATATATATATATATATATATATATATATATATATATATATATATATATATATATATATACATATATATATATATATATCCGTTTCTATCTCTGTATTATGTTTTATGAAAAGGTTATCTCTCGTAGAAGAAGGGTTTTTCAGCGTATAGCTTCAAATGGGGATAATTTTGGATGACGTTAGAATCCCTTTCTGGTGCTTCACGAACCTACACGAGTATCATGAAAAGTTGTAATATATTGCAACAATATCTAAGTCGAAAACTTCGTTTGTTTCATTCACTTCTAGAAAATGTTTACCTGCATCTGTACATTACGAAAATGCAGCTTCAATTATTAGTTCGTTCCTACCACTAAGACGATGAGCTGATCAAGGAAACATAACAGTACCATACCAAAAGCCTTCACATTTTGACCAATCCATTCACCAGCAAGATCTCAGAGAACCACTTCTCTCTAGCCCTTAATGTCTTGTTTTTTGTGCATCATAACGCCTCTGCTCTAATGCATCCAATTTAATCCCATAGCAATCTTGCGCTTGGTGACAGAAATGCCACCCCCTCACACCTGCGAATCAAAATGCATGTGTCGCCGCTCCAAGAAGCGCCGTCTATCTGATGTTAATGGTTCCTTAGACCAAGGGGAGCGCAAGTTATTAGGTGCCTCCTACGAGGGGAACCCCACTTTGAAACAATAAAAACCTTTATAATTAATATATGGAGACAGCCAATATCGTACTTTGAGAGGCACAACTAGCGGAGGTATCGCTAAAGCACAGCTGCTCCCTGACATTCTCGAGGACGCTGCATCTGACTGGCGAGCTCTGAGAGGATGGTTCAAGCTACTGAAGAAGTCATCGTGGCCTTCAAATTGAGATGTTAAATTTAGTAGCCAATAATATCAGCAAATTGACGTGCAATGTGAATTATCTTCGTAAACTAATGAAACAACGTAACAAAATTAAAGGAATTAAGAGGTAAAAACAGAAAAACGGAGGAGTAGGAAAGTATTTCTTTAGGAAACAAATATTTTTCGTCAGTATATAGGAGTTCATCTGCGGCATCAAGAGATTTTCTACAGCATGCAAAATGGTTAGAGTTTTCTTTAGTAACCAAAAGTTTTTCTTCAGCGTGCTAGACTACAAGAGTTTTTCTTTTAGGTTAAGCAGTTTTTCTTCTACGCTAAAGTACGAGAAAAACTGCTTAACTTAAATACGAGACACGCTAAAGCATGCTGCAGTGAGATACACGCTCAAGTGTGATGTAGTGAGATACCTGCTCAAGGATGCTTTAGTGAGATACACGCTCAAGCATGCTTTAGTGAGATACACGCTCAAGCCTGCTTTAGTGAGATACACACTCAAAAATGCTGTAGTGAGATACATGCTCAAGCATGATGTAGTGAGATACCTGCTAAAGCATGATGTAGTGAGATACCTGCTAAAGCATGATGTAGTGAGATACCTGCTAAAGCATGATGTAGTGAGATACCTGCTAAAGCATGATGTAGTGAGATACACGCTCAAGCGTGTTGTAGTGAGATATCGTTCCATCGGAAATTATTGCATCGACAAAAAGTTAACTGAAAATGGAGGTAATTGAGTCTTCGTGGAAGACATGTTGACTTTCCATTTACATATTTGAACTTCGAAAGAAATTTTGTATTATGTCAGGAGATGTATAAATTATTCTTCCTTATGGGAAAAAGCTATGTGAGGGAAATATGTATATGCTATGCTTTTTTCAATGTGAATACTGTTTCAGAAATAACTGTAGCATCTGCAATTATTTAGGTTGATAGAGGAATGAGGGAAAAGAGTATGTGTGTTTATTATATGAGATGCAGCGATTTGGCGAGGCCAGAAAATTAAAATTTTAGTAGCTGAACAAAGGAATTTCATAGAAGCTCGAAACGGTGATAATTTCTAAATAAACATACAAGGTGACTGGAAAGCTTTGGGTTGTAAGAAATTAAATTCAATAATTTGAAAGCCTTCACAGCTTGGAATATGTGAGTTATTTGGCAAAGAATTCTACAAAATCTCGAATAAATTACTTAGTACCTAATTCTTTTCTCCCTTCTAGGATTTTACTCATATAATACATGACTATTAAGTGTTAAATCACACCAAACGGATCTGGAAGAACCTGATTATGGTCTCTAATTATCTTTAAAATGTCAAAATAAATTTTAAAATTATGATGAATGGTATTTATTACACTTATGTGAAACTGTAGAAATTTGTATACGCTTCAACACATCTATCAGAATAGCATCATGAAACGAAAAAGAAACATTTTCAAGCTTTATCAAGTGTGTTGAAGATTGAAACAGTACTAACAAATCAACAACTTACGATTCAACGTAAATCTACGGGAGAAATTTCCGAAAAGTATTGAAAATTTATGGAAACTAATTCTAACTCGAGGATACTCTTACGATTTGCAGTATGATTTCTTCACCTTCTACGTTACTTAATATCTTCCATTCTGGTTTATCATTCACAGGTACCTTCGCACTTGAAATTTAATTTCTTAACTATAAAACTTATTTTAATATGTTGTGTGTATCTATCTTTTAAATTTGGATTTCCATACTGTGATCAACAAGGAATATTTACATTTTTTACTTCAGCCACAGGAAAAACTGACTGTCCAAAGGTAAACCTATCCACCACGCACTTCCTCATACAACCACAGATTTTAAAATAGACTTTAGTTTCATTTTTTATGAACATCAGGAGTGAAAGTGATATTTCCTATCAGCAGGGAAATTTTTCCTCCACAAACACCTTTTGGCGTATTTCGTTGTGAGCAACAAACGACGCATGTATGCATGCATAGATCACCATACTGGTTTTTAGCTACTAGAGCACGCCAGAATGAAGTAAACAAGGCTTTGATGTCGCCTTCGTAGAGCTTAAAACCACAGTTTCTTGACGGTTTACTATAGCGAGCAACAGCAGCAGCGTCGGTTCCGGTGCCGGATATTGCGTCCGAGGATGTTTGCGAGGCGGATTGAAATTTTATGCTTTCGTATGAGCAAAACTCAGAGTGAGCGCAAAAAGTTAGGGTGTTTTGTGAGGTTCCTCAAGCCTGAAACTCTTCGTTAATGACTACACTAACGCGAGTTGAAAAACAATCCAGTTATAATTGCAAGCTATTATGGGGATCTTGAAAACAGTGGAGGAATAAGTTAAAAGCTATTCGTGGAGTAACAAAGTTTTCCGAGACCACGGATACATTTTGCTGGGCTTAACTTCGAATGCCTAAACACATTTTTATTTACGAGGGAAAACAAATTTTTTTCGTTGCATTTTCTGCGTTTATAATGTGAGTGCCATGACTTCTTGGCACTGACAGTGATTGGGTGAATATATTTCAAATAGATGCCCCAACATTCATGTTTTACAGCTTTCCATTTCGTGCATGCGAATTGAAAATTCATGAGTCTCGTCCTTGGCTCGGCTGTCAAGGTGCGATATTCCGTCTGGTTCATAAATTCAAAAGTGCAAATTTTAACCACAAGGTCGTATTCAGTTCACACATTCTCTGCCAGTTGCCTGGTCTTTTTGTTGCAAGAACAAAATTTATTTTTAGATGACTATGGATGGCAATGTGCATGAAGTTCTTTAAGATCAGGCTATTTGAACCTACGTGCATACACAATTAAATGTGTGACATTGCACGTTGTCACACATTTTTTTCTACCTCGATGATGCATTGCTGGAATAAATGTATGTATACACTTTGTCGACAAAAACCGCACAATGACTGGATGAAGCATATTCAGGGTGCGGCAACATTACTTCTTTTTTTCAAAGCAAAATGCATTTAAAAAAATAAAGTTATGTTGCTACATCTTGTATAAATACGTATTGAAAATTTAACAGATTTAGACTACGCTAAAATAAACATTTAAACGAACAAAATATTGCAATTACTCTGTTGTGTTGCAATCACCTTTGAATTTGAACTTGCCAAACCAATCACATTTCTACTGCGACAAAAAGGGAAAATTTGCTACTTGTTTGAAGCAGAATTTTAATATTTGTACTTGTTGCCCTGGCAAACCAAATCTTTGGCACGGTACTGTGTTGCACTGCAATATTGTGCTCTGTAGCTTCGCGTCAACTGATCCCCTAAGCCCGAAATCTCACCCTTGGATCCCTGACGCAGGTCTCCAAAGAACCACGAGCCAACCTCAGCATAGCGCTTTTAATTACCGTCCATGGCTGTGCAATTTGGATCTCCCCGTAGTGTCTGGTGCCATTGTAAATGGTTTATGCGCAGTATTTCGTAGTCATTTTACGCCAGTCTTGTTCCCTGACATCGCTCCCCCTAAGCCAGCAAACCTAATTTCTCTACCAAGTCCAATGAACTCCACGCTGTTGTCCCTAGAGCGACATCTCCAAACCTGGGAAGAATGCGTGACTGATAAAATATTGCAGAGGTTTCTATTTAAAGCTAGTCAATTCAGACTAAATCAAATGTTTGAGCTCTGTGGTGTATTGGAACACAAACTTTTTACGTGATATTTTAAAAATAAAGGTTTAGTCAAGTCGCCTACAAGTGTATGTATGTACAAAATGTTGTGTTCAAAGTCTCTTAAATAGGCAACCAGTGAAAATTTTCCTAGAAAGAGAAAGCTTAGAGTTGACTGAATTTTTAAATTTGTGATTCATATTCGTAATTTTCACTCAAAATATTTTCTCAAAATTAATTCGCAGTAATATTGGTAATAAAACATATATTTGATTTACTAGACAGACTTGCTCAAATTCTTGATAAAGTGGCATATTGCATCTAGTAACTTTTCGTTAGGGAACAGAAAATTAATTATTTGTGGAGAGAAAAAAATATTGACCTCAAAAATATGTGTGAAAATATATTTCGTTTCACACACATTTTCATTGCTGTTTCTTGAAGTCCTCTTGAATTCAAAACTCTAAAACAAAACGTAGACACGTTAATGATGGATGATGTTTCCGAAATAGTTTTTCAATGAATTAGTGAAAATAGGAACGAGTAAAATTCACTTAATATATTTCAGATGTTTCCATTGAAAATAAATTCAAGAAAAATTAAATAGCAAAAAATTAAACTAACAGTATCACTTTGATTCAATCTAGTGTACTATTATTAAAAGGGCGGCCAAGATTTATTATAAAATTAATGTCTATGTAGTTCAGTATGTTTATTACTGTATAACGACATCGTTATTGATGACTCATAGCAAAAACACACAACTATGTGAAATTAAATAATGATAGAGAGGAGATCTGCTTACAGTAAAATAAGGAAGTATGTAACTAAACAATAAAAACTATAGTCTTTTTATGTTATTGTCTATTCACAAATTGAAGTCTATGCCTCGAATGAATCATGGATGAATTGCTGGATACAGTGAGAGGAACGTATAGAGACAGGGCAATGTACATGAATGTTATCAGGATGCTCGCAGAAAATTGATGAGTAAACAATGCAAGTGGGTCAGGAAATAATTTACCCAGTCCAGATAGGATCATGTTGCTCCCCTAATTTTCTTGCAGGACGAATAAGCGGGGAAGACAAGAACAAGTACTGCGAAATGGAACTATCTAGGAGTGAAAATTGACATTCTGGAACAAAAGTTAATAAAACATGCATACTATGTAATACTCATAAAAGCTTAGAGGCACGTATTTATTAACAGCAAGTTGTACTCCTTTCCTCTTAAATATAATGCATGTGCCCTCCAAACACTGACAGATAATTTTACTTAGCAGAATAAGACGAAGTTCTCTTATTTTTTACTAAACACTTCTCCAGCCTCAGAACACACATATATGTAGAAAAGAACACCGTTATTCTTGGAAATACTTATATTGTGCAGGCTCCAACCACAAGCAACGGAGTTATTCGGCATATAAACCGTTATTTCATGAACTCTGCCACCTTTCACAAGTTTCCAGGCTACTGAATTTGCCGTGTTCGAAGTTTTTTTTTACTGAGAGGCTGAACTCTTTGCAACGCACATAATCCTCTGAAGGAGATCATCCATGAACGGCACAAAGCTTTGTCCATCTCGGTGTCCTTCGCAAAGTCTGTTGCAATTTTCGTTGGTTACTGAGCACTTTTATTGCTCAGGCTTGAGTGGCTCTTGAACAGAAGTTGTATAAATTTGATGTGCTGGGAAGAAGGCTCATATAAACGAATTTCTTCTCTCATCATCAGAGGAAATGGAGCGGCCATGCTACAGCGCTCCTGAAATGGTTCAAGATGAAGTCTTTCTCAAGCCGATCAGAAACCATGCTGATCGGATAAGAAAAAATAAATCATGATAACAGTTTATATCGTTGAAGCTAAAAAATTGAGTGTTTCATAACTTGTGTTGGTTATGAACAATCGAAAAAATATAAACCACAATTGAAAACAGATTCTACGTGGCTACACCGTAGAATATGTCAACACATATGTTGTACGGTACTGTTAGTCTATTCATGACTTTTATAATGATATTAATAATCAAGCTAAAACACAAAAGAGATGCTAGGCAGAAATGGAGGAATAACTCTTCATATTTAGCTTTGCTGAAAAATAACATGAAATAACTCAGTAGAACGACTGAAAACAATGGTTCATCTATAGTACACACGAAATTATGGTAGAAATATTGACAATGTGTAGTCAATTGATCTATCAAATTAGAATGTTTCTCATAGAGTAAGCGAACATGTCATCATGGGCCAGCTTTGATCTATTCACCTACTGATGACAGCCATCGTGTGCTTTTAATTTGCTTCGTTGTTGGCTTTTGAGCAACGTAGTGACGGAAACCTCTAGTGTACAAATTACAATGACTTTTCCAGCTACAAATAGGGCTCAAGGACACACGAACGAGAATTAAGATTTATATAATTGAGATTTATGAATAGAATCATTCCAGGGGACATCCTGACTTGTATTAATTAGCAACGAACTAACACATGCTCCTACAAAATGCTTACAAGAATCGCTGATTCAAATCTTCATATACGTATATATGGCCGTAACTTAGCCCTGAAATGTGTTAAAGGAATACCCAATTTTATTCTCTGAAATCTGTCACATTACTTGAAACCTATATTTTTGTCTGTTTAACTTTTATCTTTGAGGTCCAGAATTACTGTCAGTTTGCAAAAATAAGTTTTTCGTGGAGACATGTATAATTGAATTAACTTATTTCGACTTATTATTGAACGAATTGAATTTCATTGTTACCTGATTTTCATCAAAATAGAATTAAACAATTTAAAATTTATACACGAATAGAATTGTTTTTGCTCTATCAATTAGTTTGTTTAGGACTTTCAAAAGTAGATCGCACATGACGTCAATAGTTTGAGAACGGTCCAACGTTGGAACGGTCCAAATAGTTTTAAAAATACTGCTCGAAACTACTGGCTAGAAGTTTTTGAGAAGATGAGAGAACACTTTCTCGGATCCATTATTAAGCCCTTATCCTTATAAAATGGATTCAGCCTCGGAGGTATATGCACAGCCAAGGTCCTTATTTACAATAAGGGATGATGTTACGTCACATTGTTATTTCTGGTGATCCAGATGAAGTGCCACCTAAGTTCTGTAAACTTTACATTGTGTTTTTAGGTTTAACTAAAAAAATTTCTACAATCAGTAACGCCTCGCAAGTACGACATGTGCTGGTCGGCACTGCCCTTGAGAACAGATTTCATGTTTTTCTCAGTTATTTTGATTTTACATCCTCCTCAATTTTAACTGATGTTTATTCCTTTTTGTACGCAATAATTGTCGTCTGCAGCTTTGTATTTGATTGTCTTTGTATGATAGCAATTAAATACGTGTAACTAAACCGAGAATCCTGAGAAGTTATAGAATAAGGGTTTATGGTTAATTTCATGTCACCAAACTTAGATAAGCATGCTTCCTATTATTGTGTGCGATACACTATCGAATTTTTTATCGTATTGGATAGTTTTTCTTTTCGAACTAAGGATATTTATGTCCTTTTTCTTCTATTTTCACTTGAAAGCAGTAAAATAAATTAGAAAAACGTTAATATGAAATAACAACACTAACACATGCAGTTATCACTATTCACTATAGCATGTAAAAGCTTGAAATTAATTAAAATGTGTTGTAGGTACGAATGCAAATGCAATTCACCCAGACTTCGTTACTGTATTTAATTATAGACACGCAACGCCCACTCTACTTAATTTAATGCACACATTATACCGTCTTCTTAGGGCCAGAATAGTGTTACCCTATGCACACGCCATTCTTATGAATCTCTTTTTATCAGAAACTTTCAAATTGGCCGCTGGGCCTGAAAAAGTTCCCAAGTAAAAGTCTAACCTCAGACTTGGAGAACTGCCGGCCGCAGAACGCCGACGCTGAACATGGGTGGAGATTAGAATGTTTGTTGGAAAAGTTGCCAGACCTCACAAGCGTCCTATAAAATTATTCCTGGTTATCAATTTGCATCTCCCAAAAGAATTTAAATATTTTAATCTGTTCAAACGATTCTGTTTCTAAAGCCCTGATCTATTAATAGAAGAACAAGGATGTCTGAGCAATGATCGTAGTTGATCCTGCATTGTTGACTGACTCCCTTACATCATTTTGTGTCCGTGGCTTTGTGATTACACTGCCTGTGCTTCTCAATACATTTTTTTCGAACGACGTCTCAATCATGCATGCAATCTTTACGAGGAATTGAAAAATTCCTACGTGTTCAAGTAGAACGCGTTTTCTTTTTCTAATATTTAAGAAACGTTTAGGCTTTACAATGAACAGTATGATGATGAAGGGTAACATTTGATTTATTGTTGTAGTACTGTGATAAGACAACGAATAATACACCCAAAGATCCCTCAACCTGAGCATAAAAAACTTGAATGAAGTCGAAAAGTAATGAAAACAAAACGTATTCACTGGAATACAAATAATTTTGATTACAAATTAAATTAATTAGTTTTTTATGTTTGTTGGTTAACATGTCACGGAAAATTAATATGAGAAAGGGATGTTGGTACAAGCTTGGTTCACACCCAATGAGCTCATGCAAAGTATGTCTTACGTAGTCAATGCATTAAATTGTTGTTGTTGGACGGATGTGTTTTGAGATCCGAAATGACAGAAATTCTTTACTGGAAGTGAAGTTGATGAAACTAACAGAAAACGATAAACACCTCTAAGGTTTTAATAATTAATTTATCATAGGTTTGACAGCACTGGTTCTTGAAGAAAGTTACAATCTTATATATAATACTCCCGTGCCGTGAATTATTAGGTGGTGTAAAAATATTTTTTACATTAGTTTATGTGAGTACTGTGTACGATGACTAGTTCATAATAAATGTTGATCTTTCAAAATGATTTTTATACCTGTATGAAGACAAGCTTTTCATAGCTATACGTATTTCCAGTTGTAGTAAAACTTATAGATTTTAATATAACTGCTACATTAATGTTATGCCTACTTGACGACACAAAGCCAACCACGAAGTATTTACTGAACTTGAGGTTCTCTCAAGAACAGAATTTTCCAATGGACATGAGCCTGTTAATAAGCCTGCATAGACAAATGTACAATAAAGCACTTTGGATCTAATTACCGTCACCCCAAACACACAAGAAATAGGACATCTACTGCCTCAGCTGTAAAACAGAAATTTCTGCCATCACAGTTACCAAAGATTTTACACATGACAAGCAAATATGGAGTATGCAATTTGTTCAATACTGAAAAACTTTTACCGCTGCTCAAAGAACGTGAATTTGCCCCACCAGAAAGCACTCATCAAACCTAATCTTGGGTAAGAGGTACAACGCATATGCCGTACCCTGTTGTGAGTAATCTGTATATGGAAAGAACTCATATTGAAACAAAATTGATGGCTGAAATTTTTAATTTTAACCCTGATGAACACGTGCAGAAAATTGACAACCCTTTTGCTCGAACAAGTGTGACGGAGAGCTCAAATAATTCATCGCATACCTATAGATATGTACATCCACGGCATCAACGATATTCAAATGTGATCAAAATACAAGTAATGTTTAACGTGACTAACACTTACGATCTTCAAGATATCCAAGGCAATTGAGTTATTTCTTCCTAAAATTACCCTTATATACAACTAGTTGCCAGCAAACATTGCCACCATGAGCAGCGCAATACTTCAAAAATCATCAGATGTATTTCTGTTATGGTCATTCCTCAGCCTTCTGGGTTTATCAATAATAATACCCACATTCTTGATTCGTAAATTCATTTAACAACCACATCCTGGAGTCCAAATGAAATGATAAAAAAACGTCGTGCATCCCCTAGTGAATTGATAACATCCTTAAGTCCATTCGTGTATGCATTTTAGAATTAATAAGATAAACCACTTTAATTTCAAGGAAAATGATTCGTCTCCCAATGAACTAATGCGCATGCCCGTCTTATATAGCCATAACTAGTATCGTAATGATTAGAATCATCCATAACGAAATACAGTATTTTTATGCTCGTATTAGGTTCTACACTGTCAATATAGAACCTCCATATTTAAAAATTCTTAAATAGTTTTCGAAAAGAGCACAAAAATTAACGATTACGGTAATTTTTTGAAATGAACTGTATGAGTAGGTATATTTTCGAGGTTAAATTTTATTTCTAATCACTATTTAAGGTCTCATTTGAATCTATTAAAAACATACTTTATTCGTTTCTTTCATAGTACATTTTTGTTTCATTTCAGATTCTGGCCGATCTAAAATATCAGTTATTTTAAAATGATTTCCGTTTAAATAGTGTTCCCATCCTACTTCTGATTCAAAATTTCACTAATTAATTAGCAAAACATCAGAAGGAAAGAGAAACCTATGAAAATACTTTTTCACTACGCTTGTACAAAGTTCACTATGCATGTTCACAGTTCTGTATGTCCCTACAAGTAGATTTACAAGGAAATACAAAAAATTGATAAATAAATTACTACCAAAACGTTATCACATGCAGAATGCATTTTTACAACACTCTATATCACCATAGGCTGCGTCCGTTTAATAGAGCACCCATCCACCAGCGGCATCGTCCGCACAGCCCTGATGAAGACAAATTATTGGGCCTGTAAATTGATTGCATCTCCCGCATGCACTGCCGCTGTACTTTAGAACACTGCCGAGCTCACCCTAAATTGTGGCTACCGCATTACGGTGCCTAGCCGCTAGCAAAATATATGATGCACAGGTTATGCCATAGCTTTAGAAATAAGTCAGTACTCCAGGGCTTACGTTCTTTCATGACATTCATTGATCCACTCGCTAAAACAAAGTTTTGAAGCAAGAAAATAGGATAGTGTTAGTTTCTATGCACGACTTTTGGTTAAAAAAAGAAAAACTTATGCCATGTGTGGTGCAATTAATAATATTATTTTCTAATTTTTTTAATTGTTGTGAATCGCAAAAACAATTAAATTAAATTTCTCACGGAAATGTGTTTGTGGGAGGGGTTTCGGTTTTATTATAACAAACTAGCTATTGACCATCATACAGGAAAAAATTCATTTATTTATTTCTAGAAAACATAAATGTTTTGTAAATTAATAAAGTTAAACGAAAGGCTCACGTGAATGTCAAGCAAATGTTTGAAATAAATAACAAATAAATGAATAGTATATCTAACCTCATAATTGCTGCTATAAATACTAAGCATAAAATAATCTCGTAATAAATGATTCACAAAATACCGCTTTTAAGAAAAATATTATATATTCAAACAGGTAACCGTCTTTTATGGCATGGGTGAAGCGGTGAATTTATCGGCCAAAATTTGCCGTGGACTTTTATTTTTAGGCTATTTATCTTCTTTAACTGAGTTAAATGAGCGGAAAATGACAGGTCGTGTTGTCGTGGCAGGACAAAGAGGGGAGATGCCGACTAAAAATGAGAGAATGCTTTTACTGTGTGGTGTGGACATATGCTCTCTACGGCGGTCGATATCCTAAATCTTGTTGAAAAAGGGACTTTGGGAGAAAAGTGAAGATTGACAACGACGTTGGTGTTCACTGTCAATAGAAAATTTTGATGGGGGCATCTTTTGGTGAAGGTTCCTTAAGTCTGCAAGATTTTTATACTTGGATAATCTTTTCTGAAGGTTCTTTCAAAATGTACCGCTGACCAAGCGCGCTGCTTCGAATAGTTACTTCCTATGATTCAGTACTTATAACATTCTAATAAATCCTACACTTCTCATTTCCATATACATGTATAAGTTACAAAACCTGAAAATCATCAGAACTCACACCCCTTCATTGCATTTCATAGACTCATTGACTTGTTATCAAATTTTGAGACCCAGATAGAATATTAAAATAAAATTATCTATCGCTACGCATAGCAAAATTTTTATTGTATTGAGAAAAGGAACCCCGTTATCCAGACAAACATCATTGCGATTATTTTTTCGACTTCATTGCCAAATGCAGAACATTTGCACAGTAATTGAAGTTTTCGCACTTCACAGCATCAGGGGCAAAGTTTGACTCTGTGAATGATGTCTTATTTTCGAGTTGAGCTACTCCCAGCCGCCCAGGGCATTCTGCAAATAAAGCCTGCAGTGCATTGAAGCAGCCAGAGGCAGTCAAAGCTACGAGGTGAGGAAACACCTTTGTTTACCTCTAGTGACTGATCGGTATCCATTCATGACAAAATTTCTGTTTACTGAAATCTACCGAATTTAAATTTACTTATTAACGTATATTTTTTGTATGGCATGAAAAGGGTAGGTATAAGATGCATACAAAAAAGTATTGAACTGCTATTTTGCAGTTCAATACTTTTGAACTGCATTGAACAATTGACCAAAGCATTGAACAATTTTTAGGTACTGGTTTTTATTTTAAATATGCTCATTTTTTGAGTAAATCTGCAGGCATTAGACACCTAAAAGTTTTTATTTCTAAAATAAGGTAGCACCACAAGACCTTTGTGAACATATCAACTAACTTTTTCCCCATAAATACTCGTAGAAAAGTATTTCAACACTTTTACATACAACCGTTTAGATGAAATCTCCTCCTAGCGTTAAATGTAAATTTAATGTAAAATGTGAATGAGGATGCTCAGTTTTTCAATTTTCCTTGACTGACTTTACGTTGCCACATTTCTTTGTTATTAGTGAAATGTTGAAATGTATATACAATACTAATAACAAAAAGCTGGTAGTTCAACTCCTTTCCTCAATCAGTTTAAACTGATGCTGATCCATGCTTGAAATTATTTTACCCTAATACTCTAAAAAATGTTTTAAGTGGCAGAATAATTTTTTTATAATAGTAAAAATTGTAGGCGTTCAAAGGGCTCTTATTAGCCAACCATAATACGTATAAGACTAAACATCATAACAATAAAAAGGCTACTGATGTGACAGTTGCGGACACATTCGTTAAGTTCACGATTTCAGTCTCTGAGTGAGATTTTATTTTAAAAGTGACTACTCTCGGAGGAAGATATACGAATGCAGATACCGTAGAATTCCTCATATCCGGACAGCTACGCCGTCCGGATATGAGGACGTCCGGAAATAATGTGGTGATTCAATATATGGTTAATTGAGAGACTGAGTTCTAAATATCGTTTATTTTTAAGAATTGCTAAAAGCATTAACAACATAGAGATGATAAATGTAACAGTAACAAATTAAAATGTATTTTTCACAAGCCCAAATAATGATAGAAAAACTTAAACTGCAAATTGTAAGTATTTACTTTAATAGTACATGTAGTAAATTATAAGAATGAATGCATTTTGAAATTCATTTCTCATACTGAAACACAAATCAAGTTTATAATGAAATTTTATTCTTTAGTTTCATAGGCTTTGATAGCATCTTTCACTGTTTCCCTTGCTTCAGCTGCTTTCATTTCTTTCATTTTTTAATTGCCAAGCACCTTTGAAGTGATCTAGCATGAATACATTCACGCTTGCTAAACACTGTTTTTTCCATGAAGTTCACAACTTACAACATTGTTTTTGCGTAAATTCCCAAGTTATTAATTCATCATTGTTTTGTTCTGAAAAGGTGGAGCTGTCAGAATATTCTTCGTCTTAGTGTGGAACAGCATTTTTTTGCTCTGTGGAAGGAGAAGTTGAAATATCCTTTTCATCTATCCATTCTCTAAGATCATCAGAAGTAAGAGCTTGAAGCTGATCTCCCTCAGGAATTGGCTTAAGTGTCTCATTCAATATTAAAGCTTCTTCTGCAGGCAAAGATTTCGAAGTTTCAACGATATCACTATCAGTTTCACTTGTATCTCTATTTTCCCCATATAAATTCTTCCATGCCCTTGAAAGGGTTGCTTGTTTCAGTGTTCCATGATTCACTCAATAGGAAAAGAGGATCCTTGATGTCAAAACTTATCTGAAAATCTATAAGTTCAACGTTTTCCTCCAAAATTCTCAGCATGAATTTATTTAAAATAAATAAATATATAAATTTTCTGAGATGAAATGTTTACAATCAAGAAAAACATTCATATAAACCACAGAAGCATAAAAAGAAAACATGTCCGCTAATTAGATTACTCGGATATCATGTGTCCGGAAATTATGTTGTCCAGGAAAATAGCTGTCCGGAAATGAGGACTTTTACTGTATAATCTAATCTATTTTTTCGATGTTCTTAAAAGCTCAAAATTCTATTATTTTATTTTCATTTGTATAAATCTGAAAATACTTTTTTTAAATTTAACTAGTTAAAGAACTATTCTTTCAGATGAAAACATAGTTAAAATATTCGTTATGGACGTTTTTTACAAGTCTCTTGTTTCGGATTCGATTTTCTCTGCGCAAGACGTTGTTTGGTGTCCCAGCCCTCGCTAAAAAGACCTTCAGGTCATCGAGTTTCCAGGTCTCTAAGATAAAGGACAGATCCCCGGGGGAAAGAAGAACTTAAGCATGGCTAAATTGAGGAACATTTTTGTGTTGGATGTAAAGATAAGTCCGTGAGATTGCTTGAAATATTTCAAAAGTTATTTGGATTCATGATTCACTTATCATCTACTGTTCGGGTTTTCATAACGTCGTGTACATGTGTCTAAATTGTTTGAATAGAATGGTTACAATTTTTCGCCATTTTATCATTCATGAACTCGAAATATACAACAATATTAATAGAAAAATGTACTCTAGGTACTAGCACCTTAGCAGCGCGTTCTTTGTTTCATATTTTATGAAGGACGTATAAAAAACTAACGACTCAGAGATTGAAAACTTCCTTTTTTTGAGTGTTAGTTAAAATGATCAAATTTACCAACTGTTACTAAAATTTTTTTAAGCATATTCAAAAGTATTTGTTTAATTTTGGGGTCGAATATTGAACAGGATCTTTATTCACCTCGTGTGTGTACAATAGATAATTAAATCCTAAAACTATGCATATTGTTTCTGTTCTAATATTAGGCGGATAAATAAACATCAAAAAATAATTTATATTATTAGCTCACAGTGTGTGAATGATATAATAATCATCAAAGTAGTTTTTAAACCAAATTTTTCATTTTGAAACCGTTTTACAATTTGCTTTGATTCTAGTGCTCACACTCGTCTAACATAACAGCTCTATTCCAAAAATATTCCTCATTATTACTCCTGAACAACACAGAATATACATATTTATTGACAAGGGAAAATGAAGAAATTACTACACGTGACATCACTTTATGTTCATCGTCTATTTGTAGCTGTGTATCTGCGCATTAACTAATGCATGTTTTTAGCCGATAAAATAAATAAATAACGAGATGAGAAAACTGTGTATCATCATGGAATTGTCTTCATAATATCAATGCTATCAAGACATGCTCATGAGTCACACTGAAACTTAAGATTATCATTTGTTTGATCATCATTTGCAACAACAATTGTGTTAAAATCCTGATGCAGACACTCATGCTCTGTACGAATATTTTTCATAAATAATCTACTCAAACACACTTTTTCGGTGGCAGCAGAGTAAATCATCTTATTTTTCTGAATTTATGTTTCAATGTAACACTGCATGGAAATCGGTCAGTTTATCAATTTGGTTACCTTCCAGCCATATAAATAATTGAATTTTGCACACTGTTAATAATGTTCTTCCAGTTTTTTTAACATTATTTCATCAACCTTCCCATATTAGACGAAAGTTTTCTATCATGTGATATCGCTGTAGTGAGATTTTCACTCAAAGTGAAATATCATGTAATGGTTTAATATCAAAAGTGGGCTAACGCAGTTTCTCGTAGCATTTTTAACATTTTTCTCAGTGTTAAATAGCGTATCTTCACACTATTATCTGTACTTCGAAAAGACAGTAAAAACATTTTTAGGAACTCCGTTTGTGTTTTGTTCCATTTCTTTTAGTTTGCTGACATTGTTTCCATCTACAGTAGTTCAATTTTTAGTATTAACGTTAGAAATAAAATGATCGGTCTGTGGAAGCAAAATAATTTTACCAGTACCGTCAGTCCATCAAATTCTGTGAACAGAAAGGGACACAACCAATGAGTTAAAGGAAACTCATTCGTATCACATTGGATAACACTATTAAAAAAATTAAAAAATTGTTATTTCATGGACACGTTTTTTACGAATCTTGCATATAAGTTGTACTGAAATTAATTTAAACGAACATGTTACCCGTCCCCTATATTTGTTCCCGGAGGTAATTAATGCACAGACCTTCAACAGGAAAAAAATTGTTTTTCAAATATGCCGAAGAGGAGAACAAGATTGTCCGAGGTTCCTTAACTCGAAAAGCGTCTCATTTTTATATGTCATCGCACTACGTCAACAATAATGAAAAATTCTCTCTCAGCTTCAGAGCTCTTCAACTAATTGTTACGTTCAGTTTAATTTACGAAGAATTTACCATTTTAACACCCAATTGCAGTATTCCAGCAATCTCAAAAGTTTGCATGAGATTTGCAGTAATTCCAGCTACCTCAACAATCATCACGACAAATGCAACAACCCGAACAGTTAGAAGATGGACAATCCTAACAATTTCAAAAGTCAGCTGAACAACCCCCACAATCCTAACAATCTAAGATCTCAGTACGGTAATCCCAAAAATGCACAAACCTCATACAGGCTTTGCGGGGAATGAAAATCGATTTGTTTGGGTTCTGGGATTGAAAACTCCATCTGCAAATTTTTCAAGTGAAGAAATCGATTTGTAGGTTTTCTCAAGTTGATAAAGGGATTCGTCAAGCTCCCCTAAGCTATTTTAAGTTAAGTGGCTGGGTCAGAATCTGCGGAAGACAGGCGATCGTGGAATTGGTCTCTCAGATGCACTTCCTTGATTAGTACTCGATCCTCCAACGGCGCTTTGGCCAAACGAGGATTCCAAAACAGGCTCGTCACTCGCACAAAAAAACTCAGTCGAAAAAATGTTATATTTTCAAGGGATTGCAAATAAATAGGAAATAACAAGCTCGAACTCTGGTGGAAGGAAATGTATTGCAGGTGCAAAATATTTAGCTGGTGTGACTTTTTGTTAAGAGGAAATATTTATAGATGCACACATATTGCGGTTCATCCTATTCTTTTGCTTTTTCTGCAGTTACTCACGCATAAGTTCAACGCAAGTGCAAACAGCTATTCCTTATAACTCACCATTCAAATTACTTCATCCATGAATACCTTGAATTTACGGTTTTGACAAAGCAGAAATATTAATGGAATGGAGGAAATAAAGCTCAACCCATTTACGTAAAAATACGCTAACTAGGTGTTCACTTACTATTTTTCTATCCTAAGCATGTAACTTAGACTTTGGATCTCTGAAGTTCATTTTAGGATTTAGTAAATACATATTGCATAAGTTCTGAAACATGTCATACTAGTTTACGTATGCTTAAAAATTTTCAGTACTAGCATTCGTCATATATTCATTTCTTTGCTACTGTACATGACAAACGTTGTACGATCGACAATAATGTTCCTTTGTTGTCTTATCATGTAGATGACCAGATTGGTCGTTACGAAGGTGAGTCATTGACTCGTTAAGCCTGTCATGAGCCCAATTTTTAGATCATTTTTCGTATTTAATATAAAATGTTACTCAGGAGGGGTTCTTCAGGTTGTAATAAGCATGAAAGTAGAAAAACTGAGCTGTCGATGCCAACAAGCTTTGTCGGATGTGAGAGAACGTCAGTACCCATTTTTCAATTTTAAGACACGAATTTGAATGTGTGCTTCTCTAACTCCAATGCAAGAATGAGGTATCGAGTCTCAACCCTCTTTGATATGCGCAAGCAAAAAAATAATAGTGGTGATTGTTATACAAAAGTCATGTTTCAAGCCCCTTTGTATAAAAAATTTTCGCAAATAATTTTATCGTTGAGATTTCACTATTACTTCATGTCCTTTTAAGAATTTCTATTATTGCATACGTAACTCAAGATTGGAAGTTCATTTTTTAGATTAAAACTGTTAATAGAACTACACGGCATGCCTAAATTGTACGAATGAATTTAAATTAATCTGTTTCTTTTTCTATAAAATATGTATCAATTGAATGACGATCTATTTATATCTCTTTATAACTCTACTTTCCGTACTATTAATGCAGTGTATTAGTTAGCGTAGCATCTGAGCTGCCGTATAAATTATAGATCCTTGAGTCTTGAACAAGAAGTTAAATTGTATACTATTCAACTGATTTTTGGTCATATATTTCCCCACAAACTTTATTATGGGATAAAATCACTTTCTTTATGTATGAAAAACAACGATCCCCACATTTCCAGCCTTAGTGTGAATAGTTATTATTCAATTAACCTTGAACACCGTGGAGCTGAGCGTGCGTAGAGGTTAACTGAAACGAACTGAAAAGTTCGTGTGCCACAATTTACGCTCAAAACTTAAGCGCAATCACGAGGTGTGCCCGACCTAATTATGATAAGGCTAGGGTGCTGTGAGCGCTGGAACGATCTGTCAAAGTCGGTCACGGAACAAGTTTCACGAGCTCTCCACGCAATACAAATCACGCAAACCAATCTAAATTTTTTGTCAAATTCACTGAGATTTTCTTCTCGCATGACATGTGTGTTCCTTGAAAATTTGCCTTATGTGCGATAAATTTAATTTATCTAAAAAAGGATGAATTCACTACATTTAATGTTATTAAAATATGAATGTTACTATGGGTTGTGAAAAATGAATGTTTGAGAAATGTACCCACTAGAAAGCCTAATACTGAAGTAAACTAAATTTCAATCACAATTATAAAATTTAAAACTTCTGTCGTAATGCTGATTGCTGAAACTTTAATATTATTGCTTAATTTTCAGTAGCTTCCATCATATTACTGATATTTTTGATGCCTTCGCTCTAATGTTGTAATTACATTGTCATTCGTCAATATAAAGGGTGTCCCAAAAAAAGCAGACCGAACTTTAAATTGATAAAGCTCTGAAGTTATTATTGATAATTTAGTTCTGTAAAGGCCAGCTTGTTGTTTATGTAAATCAGTATCTACATACAATACCATTGGCATTAATAAAACATGAATAAAGAAAATTCTGTTTGAATTGGATTATGTAGGAATGACTCTCTTGTAGGTCCAGTTTTCTACGATAACAATTTAAATGGACTTATGTAACTCAAAATGATTAACGAAAACATAGTCTCAGAATTGCGACACATTTACGGCAACCGGTTCGATAGACTATGGTGGTTTCAAGACGGATCTCATAGGTAGATCATTGTCAGAGAAAGATTAGAAGAGCTCTTTGGTACTCACATTGTAGCCCTCAATCATGGTATTGAGTGATCTCCGAAATCACCGGATTTAACCGTTTACGATTTTTTTCTATGGGGCTATCTTAAGAATAACGTTTATACTACTCCACCAGAAAACATAAATTAGTTACGGGAGAGTATCATCCGAGAAGTAAACTCACTGAAGGAAAATTCACAGATGTTAGGAGGGCAGCGCAAGCAATGAGATCGAGGGCGCAATTATGTTTAGAAAGGAATGGAGGTCACGTTGAATGAAAAGCAGCTTAAAATGAAGTGGAAGATTTTCATCATGTCATTATCAAAAGATATTCGTTGGTGATGAGACATTGATTATTAGAGTATTATAATTTTTTATTCTTAGACTTTTGAGTTTCATTCATACCCCGGAGCAAACGTACTTTTGGTAGCCTCAACTAACAACGGTATTGTAACAATTTCTTGCAAGGAAACAAAATACAATTTTCGCTCTTAAGGGACAAATATTTAGTGAACAAGCAGGCTTTTACACAACGAAATTATCAACAATAACTGCAGAACTTTATCAATTCAAAGTCCGGTCTGCGTTTTTTTCGGACACCCTGTACATAAATTTCACTAAACTATATCATAATGTCTGGATCATAAAGATGTTTGCCATAATGTTGATGTTACTGTCCTTCCATGAAAATGTTATGATCTTTGTGACTATTCATGAGCATTTCATGAGTATATTTAATGAGCTAACTATGTTTATTGACTCTGATATCTTTGGATTATCTTCTAATTCACCACAATTCTCAAAGCTGCGTGGTCATTAGCGTTAATCCGACCTTGACCTTGTATTTGGGTAACGATCTTTTCCTCTTGATAATAGGGTCAAAAACCTTCCTCCTCGATACTCCACTCATACATATTAAACGAAAATTACTGTTTTCAACAAAATTATTTCAAAAACAGAACAGTTTTTATAAGAACTTTTTCAAAACGACACAGCTACTAAAGTAAACCATTATTAAATTCTTTCGGCCTCAATGAGCCTTATTAAATTGAACACTAGTGCGCTGCAACGGCTACGGGCCTATAATTGAATTGCACTGCGTTAACTTCAGGTTACTCATTAAAGCTGCGGAATTTGTAAGTTGAGGAAGCAAAGCACCTTCCACTAATTGACTTGAGTAGTTCCAGCACATTACAGAGGTATACAAGAAAGTCAAATAACAATTTACTGAATTGTTTTTCATAGAATGTTTTATCTAGTTTTTGAATGCCTTTTGTACTCCGCTGGATTATATTTTCGAATAATTTGGGAAACATATTTAAACAGAATCTTAACTATTTCATGTAAGTTCAGACATTTACATTTCACGCTGGTGAATACATATTTCTAATTATCAATGCACGAGTATGTATGTGCTCTATTCACCAATTTTTAATAATATAAAAAGTTCATTATGAATGGGAACACAGAAATAATCGATTAAAATAATAATTGTTCATTATACGCAGCTACTGGGAGCAAATTTTCCTTTCATTGAATCTATCAGCTAAACAAGTGGACAAGACAATTTGAAAGTAAGTCTACGGACTAAAGACATTATTTATAATTACCTCTGTATAACAATAGTTGAACATTTTCAGGGAATTGTGATTGTATTCGGTTCCACTTAAAATTCAAAAAATGTGACGCTCAATAAAACTGAAACTTTGAACGTTTATTTGAAACTGCATATATTAATTGTGTTGCCTACCACCTATGTTGTCAAGTTTAGTTGAAACCAGCACACTGTCACTAATGTCAAGTTTTACATTACAACAAAGTACATACAGTACATTCAACAAACATGTTATGTTCAACCCAACAAATATTCAAGATGAGGCTTCATAATCGGCTTTATTTAATTCAAAAACTTAAAAGAGAGTACACAAAGATTGCATGTATATTAGCTACAACAGGGATAAATTATCGCTCAAATGTTCAGTATTTGCATTTCCAGACTTCTTTTATGCTTTTAAATGTATTTGCAAACCAAAAGATGCAGTAGCTTCTAAAGTTTTTCCGTATAATTCCGAATACTTTTCAAAGAATATATACTTAAATTTTAAATGTTCCATAATTCCTTGAAATGTTGTGAGGAATTGAAAGTGTAATAGTAATCGGTTATCTCTAAATAAAATGCAAAATACAGTTCAACTTAGATTTAAAAATTGCCTAATTTTACTTTAAAAAACTAATTTATCAAATCTCTAAGTGCAATCACGAAAGTATTCAGGGTGTTACTTGAAAAGCAGCACAAGGGGATGAAGGTTAAAATATTTCAATTTCCCTAACATTTTTTGGGATAAAATTTTGTCATAACTCAGCACTGAAAAGCTGTAAAATATCAGAACGAACTTTGTAGGCTGGTCCTACCTCACGTCCATTTATTCTCTTCTGTGCCTACAGTTTCCTCATTTCTTTGGTGTAACCCAAAAAGCCCCTGAGAATTTAAGCCAGGAGCGACTTGATGAATTTTCAGTCGGTCGAAAATTAGAAAATTTGTGAGTACGTGAGACATTTTTCCACGTAGCAGTTTATGCGAACACAAACCGTTCTTTTCCTGGTTGATCAGATCATATCATCGATTTTTTTGTTACAATTTAATTTACAATACAGTGAAAAAAGTTCATTAATGTGGTGCTTGGATTTATAAGGTTTCCTTCATTCACTGAAAGAGCTAAAAACTAGACTAGCTTGCTGCCTACAGAGATCCAGATCTTTAGAAAGTATAAAAAGATGATTAGTGACACTGTTCATTTTCTTTAAATTAAAGGGATTTTTCAAGTGAAAAATAACCCGAAAATATAAATGAATACAATAGCACATCTGAATTTCTGAACTATTTTACCTACACAATATTCTACAGAATTTAATTTTACGTATAAGCAGAAATTGTAAAATACTTGAAATTAAGTTGAAGGACATTTTCATCTTGTATTTGATTTTGCTTATAAAGCTTATTAAAAAATAGTGATCACTATTTATGATTGAGGTTGCATTCTTTTAAAAGGGGGAAAAATGGAAAAATATATTTTACAAAAAAGAAATTTGAAGCTATATGTTCTGTGTTAAGGTAATTATTGTTGTATAAGACCCATTGTGACAAATTTTTACGTTGAGTATAATTTAAATAAGGCATTACTCCTTCTCGTTGTGCTACTTCTTTTTGATGACGGAATTATCTTCCATTTGTATAAATAGGAAATGGACGTATAATAATTGCACTGACTAGTGTCTATGGTACATCCTTAAAACTGGATCGTTAGACAAGACATTCTATTGCAGTACTTATTCTAACATTTGATTTATTTGCACCTATGGGTTACACAGTGAAATACAAATTAAGTAATTCAGCCATACCAGCGGTCCGTAATTGTTTATTCGAAAAATTAAAATAAATTAAGAAAATAATTATATTATATTTAATTAGAATATGCACCATTTTAAGATGCGTCAGAAAAACCTAGTCAAGGCATATATAGCTCAAATTTCGGAACATAATTTTGTTCTAGCTGGGCATCTTTCATCTCCTCAGCATCACTGCCCTGCAGGGGCCTCTTTGGTCATGCTTCGAGGCCCCGAAGGAAAGAAGAATGTGGGATTGGTGTCCTGGTGGTCATTTCCTTCGTTCATGCATCACCGAGGCTCTGTAGGTCCCAATAACCCAATAACTGCATAAGTAACGGCCCTGAGAAGCTATCGCGTCTCCATAAAGGACGCACAGGCAGTGATTGAATGCAAATGCGGCCAAGCTCGACCGCCACCGACTGCTGCGGATAACGTCTCTATTGGTGCACGCGACAAACTGCTCGTACACTAGCGCTCCAATCTTCGCTTCCTAAAAGGTCCTGGAATAGCTTTCGAAAAGGAAAGCCCTTAGCTCGTATCTTCACTGCGTAAGTTTAATTGAATTTCTTCTGAACAGTTTGTACCCATAACTTGATTAGTTTTCAAGAATTTGCCAGAAGAATTGTTAGATGTGCTTGGCTCACTATATCTGCCTGACACGGCACTTACTATACATCTATCGTTCGTCTCAAATAAACGCAAGAATTTTTTTTAAAAAAGTTTTTCATTTGTTTGCCTTCAGTGTGAATGGGCAGTCCAGAACGTTTGTGTTAAATAAATTTAGCAGTCCCGTGAAAGCAATCAACAACTTTTTTCATGTTCCATTGCAGAAAACAAGCTACAGCTGCAAAGCCAGTCCGGGCTGTAGAGTCACCGGGGCTTTGATCAAAGGCCCCTTGTACCACGGAAACCATACACCCGTATTGCTCGAGGGAAATCAATATTGGCCTCAGAATATGAAGACTTTCAGTACACGGAACTCGAATGGCCACCGCCTATGCTGTGAGGGTCTCAGACGCTCAGTCGCTCTCAAACGGTTCCAAAAGATCGTTGGGATTGCTTTCTAAATCGCGGCTGTTTTGAGAACATCACTTCAGAGATCGTCGATGAGAGCTCTCGAACGGAACAAAAAAGATCAAATTTTATAGGACGCTCTGATAAAAATGAGAACAGTCTAGGATGTGGTCAATGACTCCGCCAGAAAGGATTCGTTTTCCCCTAAAAGTCTCTTAAAATAAACTCGCAATCCACATATTGCGAAATGATAATTCCTGCTCAGCTCGAATATGCTCATCAGCTGAAGAAAACCTCTGATAGTAATATCCTTCTAGGACCAGAAACTTTTAGATTGTATTTGATCCGTGCACTCAATTCTCTGTATGAAATGCTTTTATCTCATACAGTGAAAGTTTCATTAGGTCATCTTACTTCAGAAGCTATCACAATTATTCATACAATGAAGGATGATCAAAAAGTTTATCAAAAAATATGAAACTACTTTTCATAATTTGTTAGTTTCGTTCCGATTCCATCTCCGCTTGGAATTTATTTGTACTTTTTTCAAGTCACAACCTATTAAATCATTTGACAATGTTTGCTCACAAATTTCAAGTTTCCTGCTTATTTAGTTTCCAAATATGCCACAAACATTATATAGCACAGAATTTTAGCTTTTTTTTATTCTTTTACATTTTCAGAGTTCATGCTGGTGTAAATATGTAAACTCCATACATATCCGTCATACATTGATTGATAGCATTAATAAGCAATTCCTCGATTATTACAATAATTCGGCAAACGTGTAATATTTCAATGTTCACAATGTTGCAAAGATCATATTTTCCTTTCATTATATTCATCAGTTTAACGAAATCGTTTACTATCCTTCAAGTTCACATATGTATCAGAATCTGAAAAAAGTCTTCGGACTTTAAAACTGACATTTAACTACTTAGAAAAACAAATGGATTTCCAAAGGTCTACGGAGTTTAAAACAAACATTTAATTACTCATTCGAAAATCTGATAATGGAAAATAGTCTACGGAGTTTAAAACTAATATTTAAATATCAAAAACATATACAAATGTGGAAAAAGTCTATGGGTTTCAAAACTGACATTTAATTACCTCTTCATGAACATGCAGCCGGATATATTTCTCAGATTTCAAAATTAACATTTAAAAACCGGTCGAATGTAACTAGATACAGTATTTTAATCAGTATACCACTCAATTCAAATGATACATTTTCGGTAATTGGTTTAGCTACACAACCTTAATTTTCGTTGATGACTACGTACGCCAATTGCATTATCTATACGCTATAATAGATCATTTAAGTTATAAAACACAGCACCCTGCGGGTCATGTAAGCTATTACACTAAAATTAAGTACTCGTGTAATGTACCCTGCTACCACTATCCAGGTATTATAACGTATTAGCCAGTATTATAACGTATAATTTGATGTACATATTATCACGTATTAATTCTGTCTTCCTAACTCCCATGGCCAGTGTATGATTTAGAGAAATCCTCGTGACTGAAATGCCTGTGCGTGAGTACAGTGCATGTACGTGATTGAATTGACTTACGGAATTAAAATGTGCGTGTATGATTGATGCCCTTACATTAGATGGCATAAGACTTAGGTATGAACCCAGGAATAAGCCGAACGGCTCGTTTCAACTCCCACGTGGCAGACTGGTGAGGGTACCCACCTGCTATGTAGAAGGATTGGAGCTGTCACGGTCTATTCGTGCCTGACCATTGACAGCTAGAAAGAACATGCCCAGCAGCTGTTACACTGGATGCTTTGCCTAAGCCACTCCTCGACCACGGTCATCGACACGCCAGGCCTACGAGCCTCAACTTCAAACTGCAGCGCAAAGGACGGGGATCGCGCTTGAAGTATCATTACTTCTCTGAAGACCTGATTGATAAGCACCGTCACTACTCATAAGACGCTAGCATAAAGAATTTAAAACCCAATATATATGTACTGTATACTCTACTGGAAATGAGGTTTTTTATTGCCTTATTCGATCATATTCAATTCAAGTTGAATGTACGTATAGTACATATTAAAAAAACATTTAAAGGGGAGTACAATACGAGGACAATTTAAGCTAACATGCAACATGAAACGACACAAAAATTATCGCATCTGATTGCATTCCAGACTTTTCTTTTCGCCAAATATTTTCGGAGAGCTCTAATTCAAAGTAATTCAAAAGTTATGATCTGATCAATACCTTAGGTGTGTAAATAAAACTTACATATAATATGTGTTCCTGAAGTAAACTATTGTATTAAATGTGTATAAAACGTAAATTTTCAGCTTCTTGTTCGTTTGTGAAGTAAATTGAAAAATTTGTTTACTTAGTTTTGAGCCAATTTTCAGGGTGAATGAAACAGCAACTTTTTAGGCTTCATGTGTTGTTACACACACCCCCCCCTTGAAGCAGACGTTCTAGGTAAACGATATTCGAAAAAAATACGAAGCCTAAGTTTGTGTTCGGGCGACGTCAAATCATTCTGTGCATCGCTAAAGTTCTTTTTACATCATTTGCATTTGATAAAACATTTCAGTTACAGTTTCCTTTCACGTCTTCCTGTACGTGCATTACGATAGTAACCGTGTCAGTCAGGTTCCTTTTCTATCTGGTAAGCAAATCGTTTTTGCCAATTATCTCTGGCACACTCGTTGTGTACATGCAAATAACTTTGTAGTTATTCTAAATTGATATTTCAGGCATGCAGAGGCTCACAAGTTGCTCCATAAAAAGTGAAATGCAGTAAGTTTAGGTCTAAGTCACATCAAAACTGATTCGTCTGATGAACAATGTTCTTGACGCTGTGTCCTACCATAGATTTCAGTCATGATTAATTTCAGTCCGGAACAAAACTGAACTAAATACTCTCAGAATGTACCTATCATGGTAGAACAAAACTTGTGGTCAGAAAGGTCACTGTTAGCTGTTGTATAACACTCACGTACGTGCATCGCTCACATTGCCATCAAACGAACGATGCCTTTTAAGATCTAAGAGACCAGATAATTGGAGGTCCCTTTCAATTATCTCAGCGCTGTTAATAGAATTAATTGGAAAATCAATCCCTCAAGGGTTGTACCGACTGGCATGCAGAGAAGGAAGGGTGATTGCGTGCAGGTGTCACCTCAGTCGTGGTGCTGCCGGATACGAGTAACCAAGCGAGATTAGGGAAAACACTCTCGTCATGTTCCTTGAAAATGATTGGCATTTTTCCCGGGCTTCTGGGTCCACAAGAACGTGTCATGCTGATGGGGGTACACTTTCTCTTCTGTTGTTTTTGAGAACAGTCAGGAATTTTATGCCCGGGAGTGTATGAGTATTTTAACTTAGTAGCTTCTTAAAATGCGAAATTTTGCAAGGACTTGAATTTGTCATACTAAAAAGGTTCTCTTCTATTAAAAAAATTAAATGTTTTTATTTTTGAATATTGTAACATATCATGCTGCTATGAATGAATGAATATTCGCACCTATGTGAATAAATATCTGCAGTCAGTGCGTTAATTTAGCAAATTTTGTTCCTTTGAATGCTGGTTCTTGTTAAATTTGATAAATTTGTAGTTCTGAAACCGAGTTTTAAATTCCTATTTGTGTACTTAACAAAGTATTAATACTTTGAAATCACACAAACATCAAATTCTAAGATATTTCAAAAATTTTTGAACATTGATGGGTGCAGGAAGAATATTGTACCTAATAGAATATTCAAAATCATTTTAAATCAATAAAAAGCTAGATTATTTTTAAAAAACATAAATCAGCTAAAATTATTCCAAGCTAGTAAAAAAAAAGAAGTTTGAAACTATTGTCTCCTTGAAATTTAGCACCATAAGAACGGATTAATAATATTTTGGTATGCACTACTATAGCGATTTAATTATGATACAAGACATTTTGATAAAAGAACTACACTTTCATTTATACGTTGTTTCTAACAATTTTAGTTGTTTAAAAGTTATTTTTACTAGCTATTGGAATCAGTGTAAGCGGAATTTTTTACCAAAAGCTTCAAAAAAGTATCTGCTTTGCTCAAGACCACATAAAGAAACTGCTACATCCTCTCACACAGTTAACGAGTTCAAATACATTTCAAAACTTAGTTGAATGTCATTTTCAACAAACGTAGAAACTTATTTCTGCCGTTTGAGGCGATGAAGCGTCTATCTCTCGCGATAGGAGCTTATCTTCAAAGAAAGCAGAACGATGTAAGCGTTTTCGCCTTTTATTTATCTTTTCATTTTCTAACGCTGACGTACGATTAATGTACTGACCTGCTAAGAAATCCTAGCTAAAATTGCTCCACTTCCTCGAATAAACTGAAGCTCAGGCGCCTCTTGCTTAAACTCCATAAAGACATCAACACCTTAATTCAAGAGCAGTATGTTTATAAATGAATTGCTACCTTTGCCTAGCAAATAACTTTCGATTTAGAGTGCGAGTCAAGCATTGAAAATCCGTCGGCAGTAAATGAGAAGCCATTGAGAAGAGGAATTTCTAGGATGGGAATGGCAATTGCTTCCTGCTACAGCACAGCCTTCCTTAACTTCGAGGCAAGGAAAAGTTTGCAGTTTTTAATAGCAAAGGAAGTTGTGTACAACACTTTCATGCTGAGTCCTGAAAAATAGGTTATAGATGGGACATAAGCTGTTGGTGAATCTCACTAATTTGTGCCGTCAAAACTGGTAAAAACTGCAAAATTTTCAACTATACAATGCAACAAATGTTTAACTTGATCGATGTTGAAACAAGTAGTTTGGCAGCTTATAATAATTTTCAGCACTGTTCACTAGCATGTTTTCTTATGTTTTTATTACAAATATTATTAAATACAAACATATCTCATGGCGAAAGTACGTCTGCATCTATCCAAACTTTGTGAACATTTTCAGGCGGCTAGGCAGCCATTAGAGCCTTATGGCACTTAAGAAATACCAAAACATCTAGGAATAAATTTATATAGAAGCTCACTGTTGAAATAGGAGAGTACTATTATCTGTATTTAGTTAGTAATATTTGATGAGAAATCTGGGAAAAACAGAGCTACGAAGGTCTGTTGAATAAGCCATGTGAATCTAGACATTTGCTGCATTCATCGTAGGCCCATGCTTGGGTGCTCAGTCTAATTCCACTGTTTAAATAGGAGTATTATTTTCTTCCCAACCACTTATTTCTATGAAAATATATACCTGTTATCTGACTATAAGATGTGATTAAAGTTTAACCACAAAATCTAAACCGATATTGTTTACCTCCATGTCACCTTTACTAAGTGGAGGCACTACCATCGACTAATGTTCGTTTTAAATTTAGTGCTTCTTTGGAAACTGTTTAAAAAATAGAATTTTGTAACTGACTCTTCGCACCTCAGTTGGGAACTGTTTAGTGCTGGCAGATTTTAACCATGATATGACCAAATGATGTACGTTCAGAGTGCACTGTGTATGAAAATCGTTTTTCATCAATATTACGAGTATCATAGTATGAGCTCCCGTTACCTGTTTATCATTTGATTCTCGTGAAAACCCCAAAACGTTAGATTAGCGTATAAAGTTCTCTAAAAATAATATTAAGTATTGATTTTTGCTGCTAAATGGTCTAGGGCTGATTGGGAAAATTTCTGAGCATTATTTCAAGGCCATAACAAGTAAGTTATACTATGCACATGTCATTCCGTTAGGCATCAATAAGCTTCAATTCACATCAATCTAGTATTTTATGCTTGTATAATTTTTGATAGCTCAATACAAAGTTAAAATATGGAGTTCAATTTTTCTGCTGTGAGGTCCGTTATTAGTTTAAAATTGAATTAAATTGATTGATCAGTGTGTGAATAAAAAGTTTAACAAATAATCTACATTTAAGCAACACTACGAATGATCGACAGTTCATGACCGTATGTAGATTCCAAGAAATGATTCAAGAAATGGCCAAGTAGGCCATTTCTTGAAGGGTTTAATGGGATGATTTTAGAACTTTATAGACGGCAGGTACGTCTACATTTAGACGGCTACAAAAAATATTTATGTAGATCAAGAGTTTATAAAGCCTTCTCTTTGTTTTTGTGAGTCGACCAGGAGGTCCGATGTATGATACTTGAAATAGTACAGTTGAAAGGAAGTTTCGTATTTTATGCTTGTTTTGTACGCCTCGATGAAACTTCAAAAGTATAGGAGACAAAGCGTATGTGATGCTAATTAAATTATTTTTCTCAGACGTTTACAACTGCACTTTTATTTACGGTACTACCAAACCCAAATTTCTAGTTGCATAACTTCAATTTACATTCACACATTTACCAACTTTACTGTTAATCTAATCATCAATTTTGGCTGAACATAGCATGAATCCCTTATAGTTTACTGTTGAGAAGAACTAAAATACGGAATGTGTCAAACACGTATGGGGATTCGACTCTACGTGACTGAGGTAGAACTTCTCTAAAAATGCAGTCATAGAAGCACTCTGGCCAACACCTTCCGTTACGATCAACGAGATTACTGAAGAACCTCCTTAGCCATTACAATTATTTCATTCAATGGATTCTATCACGATGTACAGTATAGTGTCAGTGTCATGGAATATTATTGTTAGGTGATTTTACAGCTGAATAATTGAAATTGGTAGAATGAATAGAGCACTCATGTTAAAAAAAAGCGTAAAACCGTACTAGGTAAGAAATATAGACGCAATATTTATTTTCAATTTTGTATCAATGGACTTTCCAAGCTTTTCGGAAAGGATTTTTTTGAGATTAGGATGAAAATAAGAATAAATCTGAGATTGTTGCTGAAGGTTACTGATGGACCTAATTAATTTAATTTACGATCCCGTCCAATTTCAAACATTTCAATTCAAAATGAAATCACATCAGAAATTTTATCATAAAACATTCGCGTGCATAACAGAACTTTAAAGTAAATGTTACTTTCAGAATAAATTACTTGCCTGCAATTAAAGCAGCAAACCAATACATTAATCAAAGTTATTACGCAGAGTAGAATGAGTTAGTTTATTCATCAGATACAGTGTAGACACCAAATCGCTATAACGACAATCTCGTAGCAAACTTTTGCAATTTTTGTTTTCCTTTCAAATTGGGTGGCAATAACAAACTCACTAGCTGTCCCCTTAATGAATTTTAGGATCCATGTATTTGTTTACCAACTGCTAAAAAATCTGGAAAAAGCTCAGACCGTTAATTTCGATGTAGAAAAACAGGCCGTCAAGGTGATCGTTAGGGCCCTGGATCGCGGCCCCCATCAACGAGAAAGGCTTTCCTCCTTCCGAGGAGCCAATGGCATCGAAGAAAAATGAATCTTCTAAGAACTGGCTTCAGCAAGCGAGTTTTACAGTTTTTATAACACTTATTCCGCTGAATTGCTGAGTTAGCTTTTGTTCTTTATGAGACTGAGAGAGAGAGAGAGAGAGAGAGAGAGAGAGAGAGAGAGAGAGAGAGAGAAAGTAAATCAGTTCATGAGGTGTCAAGAGGCACCGTCAACATTCTAGAAGTTCAGATCTTTTTTCAGTAGAAATTAACCGGGTATGGCAAATATTGGTATGTGGCAGTTGATCAAATAATCCATGGGTCAGAATTTACTTGAATTAATGTTTGTAGGTCATAGTTTATTTCGCATATACACAGACGAAGTTATTTTTGACAGAGGCAAATACATGCAATTTTAATTAATTGTACATGAAATTAATTGCAGGCAAAAATGTGATTTTTATTAAAATGTTAATTGTCACAACATGTCCTGAATCACAGTGTAGTACATGCAACCTGATTGAGTTCGTTTATGATAGTAATAACAATAGGTAGGACCCGCATCAGGCCATAATTAGATTAATAACAAACAGGAATGTTAAAAAGTAAACATGATCTGCATTGTTGATATTAGCAATGATGAGAAGTAAGATATCATCTTTGTTATTAGGAATTCTAATTCGTATGACCAGTATAGTTGATTTTAAGAATGACGTTATACATGACCTGAGCGATTTGCATAAGGTATAATATTAGAAATGACTTGTTCATTATGCAATCCATTAACAATACGGAATTAATTTCTAAAAGATTTGTCTAATATCTTTCGGAGAGGATAAGAAAATTCTTAAATTCTTCGAAAGACTGCGAGAAAAATGAATTTAAAAGTAATTTAAAATGGTTCAAAAGTTTATTAGAGAATATTTTTCTATTATAATTTTACATCATTGGCAGATATGATGGGAAAGATAAGCCGGACGGGATTGTGATTCGACTGAAAAACTAAATCATTTAACTGATTGATATGATAACGTAACCATTCTATTTTTTGAACTACGTTTGAAAAAAAGCATGCACGATACGTCAATCAGATACTCATTGTTTGGTGGCGGCAGGTTAAAAACTCTACAATCGGAATACGAAAAATTCGTATGCGTTTCACTCGTCATGTATCATAACGGGAAAAGTTCAAGAATATCACATCTTGGTTTCCCTTCTTTTTCCAGGTGACATACATTATTGGTTTTTCTACTCTACTGGTGATGAACTTCATCAATTTTAGGGCAATTTTTTTGCAGAGGCTTGGTCAATTTTACCCTCAAGATTAGTGAAGCATGTCTACGGAAATTATTTTCTTCGCTCAATTAAGGACCCCTCATCTCCCTGTGAAAATCCTGGCGGCAAGTTCCTATCACAACATTTTTGCAAGGAATTGATTTTGGGGTAAAGTCTCTCCTGATTGCCAATTCCACCATGCAAATTTTTGGCTCAGAAGACGGTGAAAAGTTATCGCCGGCGTCACCGCTTATTTTCAAAGCATTTTTTTCAATGGGATAAAATGGTGACCCTTCGGGAGCGAATCGTAAGCTCTGAAATACCAAAACTTTGTTTCATTTCGTTTTGGCTATCATCTCAAAAATCTGTGGAAATATTTTCCTGCTCCTCTAGACTAGTTTTACGTTATTCACGAAGATATTAGTGACTTTATCATGTATGTTAGACACATGATAATGTCGCATGCTCATATAATAGCATCATAACATCACAATACGTTTTATCCGCGAAGATATTAGTGACATTATCATGTATGTTAGAGACATGATAATGTCGCATGCTCATATACTGTAATTGCATCATAACATCACAATACGTTTTATCCACGAAGGTATTAGTGACATTATCATGTATGTTAGAGACATGATAATGTCGCATGCTCATATACTGTAATTGCATCATAACATCACAATACGTTTTATCCACGAAGGTATTAGTGACATTATCATGTATGTTAGAGACATGATAATGTCGCATGCTCATATAATAGCATCGTAACATCACAATACGTTTTATCCACGAAGGTATTAGTGACATTATCATGTATATTACACGCATGATAATGTCTCATGCTCATATAATAGCATCATAACATCACAATACGAATATCCCTTTAAAATAAAAATTTCCTATGATAAAGAAGAGTTATATTTTATCTTTAAAAATTACTTTTTCATAAGGCAATTGAATTAAAAATTTTCGAGACATCAATCATTAGAGACCGAGTACCAAGTAACAACAGTATGGCCCGCACTAG